>JAEQML010063476.1:0-23117 GCA_016904865.1 Pissodes strobi
TTTGAACTTGATACTTGATCTTGAAAGATAATTATTATGCTTATTATATAAACAGGTTTTAAAAATAATCAAACCTACAACAAATTTTAGTATAAAATAACATGCAAACCGAGTAAACGACAACTTGGTCATCCAGTTCATAGTACCTAAATGGCAAAGGCTTTCTGGTAACAAGTTCAAACCCTCCACACCTGGTCATCCAGTTAGTTGTACCTCAAAGGCAAACGCTTTCTGGTAACAGATTCAAACCCCCCTACAGTTACATCAGTGAAAAAGTAAAAAGTAAAGTGAAACTAAATTAAGCATACCAATATAAATTAAACGAATTAACTTTCTTAAAATCTAACATGAACTCAATACTCAATACTCAATAATCTTTATTCATGTGAATATACAACGGTCAGTCTTACATACGTCAGAAAAAAATTTTAATTAAAAAAGCAAGTTAAAATACATATATAAAATCAACAAAATACACTTAAAACATATGGTTTAAAAAATCATTAACACTATAAAATGCATTTTTCATTAAAACTTCCCTAGCTCTTACTTCAAACATATTTATCGGTAATGTTTTCAACTCATGAGGCAATTTATTAAAGAATTTAACTGCCCAGTACCCCAGCCCTGTTTGACACCTCCTTAGTCGCTAGAAGACAGGGACCATGTTATCTCTATTCCTTGTATTGTAGTCATGGATTTCCTGGTGACTCATATAAAGATCAACATTCTTTCTCATATAGCGGAGATTCTCAAATATATATTGGGAAGGAACAGTGAGAATAACCAATTCAACAAATGCATGCCTGCAGTCTTGTCTGTAACACAGTCCAGCAATGATTCTTAAGAACAAGCCCATTCTCCGCAAACCATTTCTCAGCTCCCACCATTACTCTCGCAGAGCTCTCCAGGACTTCCGTTACCGTAGGTGTCACAATAGATACTGTTGTGTCATCAGCAAACAAAGTGTACTTTGCATGGGAAGATCATTGATGTAAATGAGAAATAGAACTGGGCCTAACATGGATCCCTGAGGCACTCCAATATTTATGACACTCTCCGCTGACGACACACCAGCAACCCTTACAACCTGCTTCCGGTCACACAGATATGACTGAATGAGTTCCACACTGTAACCTGAGAAGCCATATATTTTTGCCCTTTTATATTGATTTTTGAAATGTTTTAACAAATTCTCAGAATCAGGCAATCTATATTGTTTAAGGAAATCCTCCAAAAAATTTAGTTACCATCGCCTTTTTTTCAGATCATTAGTAAACCAGTTAATTGGGTTTGGTTTTTGTTTTGCTATATAGACTTTCTCAGGAAATGACTGAAGATACAAATTTGTTAATTTGTCAAAGAAAATTTCTCACTCACACTCATTCTACTTGCACTCACAAACCCCCAATCAATTTCAGACATACCTCTCTATGGAATTGGCCTGCAAATCATTTTATGATGCTCTTCACTGCCAATTTGCATAAAAAATTCAACAATTTGACACTTGTGGTCAGAAAAGGATTGATCAAGTACCTCAGACTTTACGAGTTGGATAGCCGTATCTAGGAAAATATTATCAAGGCAGTTATTACCCCTTGTTGCACTGAAAATTGACTGGCACAGACTATAACCCACCAAGGTATCCCGTAGACTGCAGGTATTGGTTTCCGAAATAAGAAAGATGATATTAAAATCTCCAGCAAGGATAATCTGCTTTTTTCTGTCAATAGATCCCAAAATGCCATCTAGCATTCCCAAAAAGGTCTCAAACGGGACAGAAGGGCATCGATACAAAGCTAAAATGCAAAGATTAAAATTTTCTAAAAATACACTACAACATTCAATAGACTTTTCTACATTAATCTTGATAGTACAACTAATATTAAAATTCGTGAGATTCTCTCTGATGTAAATACACGTATCTCCCCCTATTGAAAGCACCCTGGATGTGAGCTGCAGAGTTTGTAGCCCTGTATTGGCATCACACTAATTTCTCCATCCCGCAGCCAATGTTCCGTTATGCAGATGATGCTTACGTCCTTGTCGACAATAAAAGCTTCAAATTCTCCAAGCTTCCCTTTGCATGACAAACTCTTAGGGGTGGTCCTTTCTAGCATTTTGTCCTACCTGTTGGGGTGGAGGTGCTGTTCTCTTCAGGTTTAAAAACCTATTAACTGAGACTCCTCGAGGCCAGAAATCAGGGTCCAGTAGTTCCTGCTCTTGGGGTGAGGGAATGCCTATTTTAAAGAAACTCGTAACATTCCTGTTCTTGGTTCTGAGTCGCTCACACACATGCTTGTGGACGCCATTGCCCTTTAGGTACTCCTCAAGATCTTCTTTCGTTGATTCTGGCGATAGACCTGTTAGGAATATCCAAGAATAAGTGGTGGATATTCCAGGAGCTATTTTAAGGTTTGAGGATTCCTCTTTCCTACCTTCTACAGCATTCGGTTTTGTCTCTCCGTTTTTGTTCCTCCCACTGTCCAGGAGCGCCTCTATCATGAGTTGGGGTGATTTTTTGGGAAGAGATTGCAATTTTTCCATTGCAAGATTTTTTGGCGGCATCTGTGACAACTGTCACTTCAATGAATGTTGACGTTGACATTGGCGTGACGTTGACAGCATTTTCGGGAGAATGGGAATGAGAAGGCACTAGATGTCCAATTGCAACCACTGTTACCAGATTTTCGGTGCGGATTTTCGGCTTCTTCGGAACAGGAGTTTGGTTACTTTTGGTTGCCCCGTTGGCACTACTGGGCTGGCCATGGCGCGGTCAGCTGACAGTGAAGGCGACGCATGTAGCGAGGATGGCGGGAAAGGTTGTTGTATCATAACCTCTCCTTTTTGTTTTCCAGGGTTTTTCACAAGTTTCCTCAGCTTTTCCTCCAAATTTTGATTCTAATCCTGCAGCAGGTCGTTCTTTTCACGCAACTCCAGCACTAGTATACCCAGAAGATTGTTACTTATTTTGTAGAAGTGCCTAAAATCCTCTTTGACAATACAATAATTTAATAGACCAATAGACCAATAGATATCGATATTGTTTTTCAAAAGTGTCTTCTTTATTATCTCTTCTCACCTGATGTAGATCGATCCTAATCTAAGCTACAATATAATAATTTTTGCTATATAATTATTTACAAGCTGGGAAGTATAAAAATGTGAATATTTAGTTCAAAATACCACAAAGACAGTTATGAACATAAGCAACAGTGATTTGCTTATAACTTTAAAATAATCCAAAACATCTATTGACATATCAAATTGCTACTGTCCGCATGGACGTGACGACGAATGTATATCAGAGGCACCTAGGCAAGGAATTTTCGAATAATAAGTAAACATAAAATAGCAAGGGAATTTTAGTAGCATAATAATTTTAGAGAAAAGCTTATTATATGATTAATTAACTCTTTTCAAAGGTGCGTCATTGATTGAAATAAAGCGGATCTATTCTCATAATTAAGAAAACATATTTAATGTTACGGCTGGAATTTTTCCGTTGTAATTAAAGGGCTTTCACTCGCACGCCTATTTACTAATTGACCCAATAACTCAAAGAAATTCCCGATTACGTGGGGGAAACGAAGCAGCCCTTTTTCGATACGGACATTTATCATCGTTCACATTCATTAAATCCTTGTTTCGCGTGATTTATATCGATATCAGATGTTATTTTCGGAGATACACATACCTGCCACGTAGGGGGATGCTTCATTATACTCCGCTCATATTCCGTTTCATGGGGGGGAAACGATTTCATATTTTATATATATTTTGGGGAGGAAATAATGATGTATCGAACTCCGAGAAGGTTAGATTTAGGTTTTATTTCTTTCAATACATCTAATGAGTCTCAAATTAGCTATCTCTCTAAAATCGATTTTAAAATCCCCGAAAAATTACATCTGGTTGTTTTATTGGGCAATTATTTGAGAGTATTAACACCAACTGACCAATCCCAAAAACGTTATGCCTCCCTTACCTACCGCTTTCTCGGGCGTGTTTAAAAGATCGCGGTCCGGTCCCATCAAAAGGGGCTTAATTCCTGATCGGCCCAATAACTCAAAGAATTTTCCGATTACGTGGGGGAAAATTGGGCGCCATTTTCTGATACAGATTTATCACTGTTCCCGTTGATTAAATCCATGTTTCGTATGATTTATGTGGGTATCAGATGTTTGTTCAAAAGATAAATGTACCTGCCTTTCAGACGGGAAGACAACTCGTCAGATTCGATATGTGTACACTTTGGGTGGTAAATTATTGTAGCGGCTTGGAAATTTCGTGACTGTTTTTGTGACTTTTACCAACTCAAGCCTATCTGCCTCAAGGCACTAGAGACTCGTTTAAATATATAGCCGATTATTTTGAGAACAGAAACCCTACGACAGTAAAATTATTAAATACGTTATTTGCCTAACACATCCCGACAACGCGGATCCATCAATGTCCAAATATTGGTCAGTCAATTATCGTCATTTAGCAAACATGAATCACTTTGATAAACTGAAAAAATGGCAAAATAATTTGTTAAAAGCGTTCGTGGCGAAAAAAACATTCCGCCCCCCATTTAACGTTAAACGTATTTCGCGTTTGTCCAAACAAATTTAAAAGTAAATATTTGACCCCGGTTGCCGAGGTGATTTCAGTTCTCATAATTTGGAGCTTTTAATGAGACAGAAGCGTAGATCATCAGTGAAAGCCTTTAATGAACTTATGGGAATATGTACTGTTTTGATTCGACTCAATTTAAGGGAGGGTATCCAAAATCGGATCGTGTGTAAAATCAATATTAGTCCACCCTATAATTCCTAAGGGTCGATCTATATGTAGGCAAAAAATTGAATTTCTATTGGCTTTGATTCTGGAATTGGTCACGTTGTCACTTTTTGGTAGATCCTCGTTTTCAACTTCAGATATTCTCTGGAAAACGCATCAGAGTCTGGCAAACCCGTTAAAAACTTGTCGGTGATGAACATAAATCTCTTAACAAATACAAATACAAATACAAATATTTTTTTAGTGTTACTTACACAAGTCAAAATCACAATAAATCTTATAATTAAAAGAATCATACACTTGACAATACATATATCTCCAAGAGAACAGTAAAAAATAAGGCACATGCCACTAACTAGTCACAAAAGACAGCATTATAAGGTAAAAATACATTACAAATTGTTAAAACTAGAGTTAGAGTTTGGCAACAAGAAAAACAATTAAAATGACATTTTAAAATTTGTCATTAACTACTACGATACAATAACTGAAACTAAAATTGGCAACTAAAGAATTCATCCAGGCTATAGAAACCACGGCCGACCAAAAGACCCCCATTGTCCGGCAACACACAATTTAAAAAATGTATTGCCTGACGAAAAGGACCATCTCTGCATCTATTCATGATCTCCACGATTTCTTGTGTTATAAGAATTGACCTGTTCATGAGTGGGATAACAGCCTATATGAGATTTAATATACAGTAAATTTTCCATAATATTAATAGATGGCAAAGTCAACATCCCCAGACCAACAGTCTGCTCTGTATGAGAGCCCGGCGACTATTCTAATAGCTCTTCGCTGAAGAGCAAAAACTTTTATGGCTCTTGGGCTCTGGCCCCAAGCAATGACTGCATAGGATAGGTGACAGTGACATAAAGAAAAGTGTGCCTGCTTAAGCACAGGTGGGGAAACACAGTTGGCCAGACCCTTAAGTAAAAATATATTGCTACTCATTTTAGAAATACAGGCATCAACATGGCCATTCCAGCGCAATTATGGGTCGAGATAGACACCCAGGAATTTGACATTATTAGCATTGCCCTCCATATACCTATTTTGTACCGAAAACACCATTTTCTGCATGTTTGATGCATTGAGAAATAGTCTATTGGCTGAAAACCACCGCTCAGTCCTCGACAGCGCCTCACACGACATCTCTACTGCCACATCACAGTCACAGTGGTGTGCTCGGCAAAGAGGGTAAAATGTGTATCTGGGGCACTTCCTGGCAGGTCATTTATGTATATTATAAATAATAGTGGACCTAAGACAGATCCTTGAGGCACCCCAACAGTCAAAACCCTCTCAGCCGACTCCACCCCATTCACCCGCACTCTCTGGCAACGTCCATAAAGAAAACTCCCAATGAGAGAGACACTCCCCACTCCGAAGCCATAATGCGCCAGTTTTTTTAGTAGGATGTCGTGGGAGACGTAGTCAAAGGTCTTGCTAAGGTCGCAGAACCCCGCTGCAAACACATCACCCGTCTCAAAAGCTTCATATACAGCTGAAGCAAGATCCAGAATTCTTGCAGAAGTACTACGATTTTTCCGAAATCCAAACTGCTTATTAGTGAAGAGATTGTTTCATTCAAAATAATGAGCCATCCTCACTGCCATGCACTTTTCAAATATCTTGGAGACAAGAGGGAGTAGAGAAATTGGCCTGTAATTGGATACATCATCTATAGCACCCTTTTTGAAAATTTGGACAACGGTGGCACGCTTAAGAATATGAACATTCTCAATGGATAAATCTTTTACTGATAACACTTCTTTAAAAACAATATTATTCTGGAGCAAAATAGCCGAACCACCTCCTTTATTAGTACCCTACAGAAAGCTGTGGTTGGTTCAAAGTCAGCAACCCGGACAGAATTGAATTCGTCCCTTGCCAACCAATGTTCTGTGAGACAGATTATTTGAATATCCGCATCACAAACCAATGCATTAATTTCATTTATCTTATTTCTTAGAGAGCTTCCATTTTGGTGTAGTAATTTTAAACCTCGTTTCTTTATTGAGGACCCTGAAGATTCATAAAATGGTTTTTTAATAAACCCTTCGGCCAAATACTACTACCTAAAACCTGATCAACTTAGGTACACCCAATTTAAAAGATACCTTGACATTGCCTTTTTTGGTACGCATTTTAAAACATCTACAGTGCTGGCCTATAACTATTATTTTTAAGAAGTCAATTATATTCTTCTCCTTTGCCCTGGGTCTAAGTTAGATATAAAGATCCAGGACAATTCTGTAGTATGCATAGAAGTAACATTAGCAATGTTTAGGTTACCTGAACTTTCCTTGGAATTTTCTTTTGAGCTTCTGATAGGGGCTGGACGTTTACATTTTCTCAAGATCTTAGATCGCTTACCCTTTACTCCTTGCCAAACACCTTCTGTATTATCACGCTCTTGATCCTCCTCCTGCTTGTTCTCACTCTTGGATCATGTTTACTTTGAGGGGCAATCTGAAGACAATTTCCCGAATTTTCCGTTGTTGCATCCCGGATTGTTATTGTTTTGGTCGAAACGTCAATTTCAGGACTTACAATGTCAGGCATTGATAGGTGGGACTGGTTAGAGGACCTACTTTCGACAGTTGGATTTCCGGAATTTATGTTTTCGACAATAAAAACATCATCATTGACCTCTGGTTCCAGGCCGATCAAGTGCTCCAAGTGTGACAAACGAACTCAATAATGCAAACATCAGACAATAAAAGTTGGAGGGATGATATAGCAGAATCTATGGCGTCAAGGAGTTCAGGAGGTGATTTTTGGCATGACAGAAAAAATATGTATTGAGGACACTTCTAACCTGTTTGTTGGCACGACAATAAAATTTCAAGAACGGAACTTGATGGGTCACGAAAAGAAATGGTCATAGGGATATATGTTACCGAAGAAGCTGAAGGAAAGCGACTGGTTAGACCTGGGGAGTAGGTGTAAAGGTTATGTTCTAGACCAAAAAAATAGTCCTCCTACCACACCGCTGTTTTACTATCTGTTTTGCTGTTTTTACTGTCTGCTTTGCTGTTTTTGTTATGTGTTTTGATGTTTTTGTTGTCTGCTTTGGTGTTCTTACTGTCTATTTTTGTTGTCTGTTTTGCTCTTTTAACTGTCTGTTTTGCTGTTTTTACTGTCTCTTTTGCTGTTTTTTCTGTCTGTATTACTGTCGTAAAAGACAGACAGCAACACACACAGTAAAATAGCAAAGGGGGACTAGGGATCACTAGTGATCTTTTCTTTGGTCTAGAACATAACATTTACACCTACTCTGGGGCTAGATGAATAATATTAGAAAATAGAAGAGGACAAAATATTGGAAACTGCGGACAGGATGAAGACCAGAGACTTCAGAAAAAATTGGAAATGGATAACGAGCATGGGCTTTCTATAGCGAAGCTTCGAAGAGAGACGCCCTACGAATGAAGTTTTCTTTGAAAATCCTAATCCCTTGGACATAAATAGTTAAAGGGATGGTACTGAGGACAAACAGTTTTGGGGACAAATAAAATTGAGAATTGAAAATATTTAGGATCAGGGAAGATCAATAGCAACAAAATGTCAAAATATACTGGTAAAATTTATCAGAACTTTAAGATCAGAATTCTAGATAAAGGAAGTCCCTTTTGGCCTGGCACTTAATGTTTTTTTCTTTATAAATATGAAGTCAACACACAAAGGAAATAAATTATTGCTATTACCTATGTAGAAATACTTCAATATGATTATCAAGATATTCCGATTATACAGGAAATACCATGAAGTTGAAAGAACGTCTGGTATGCTTTGAGAAATGTATATTTAAAAATGGATGGCCTAGAAGAATTTTAGACTGAGTACCAGCGGAGCGCAGCAGACGAGGAAAGCCGAGGGTGATTTGGAGGGATGACAAGAAATTTAAGAGGTCTAAGAGCGAAGTTAACCCATTAGAATAACTTTGAAACTTTCTGCAAGGAATCTGTCATTTATTGCTTCTTCCTGGGTATCGATCATCTATCGTTTTCTCGTTTACCTTGCGGTAATCGACCACCATTCTCCATTTTTTTCTTCCAAAGGAAAACAGCAAAGGGGAACTAGGGATCACTAGTGATCTTTTTTTGGTCTATAACATAACCTTTACACCTACTCTGGGGCTAGATGGAGTAATATTAAAAAATAGAAGTGGACAAATATCGAAAACTGCGGAAAAAATTCGAAATGGACAACAAAGATGGGCTTTCTCTAGCGAAGCTTCAAAGAGAGTCGTACTGCGAATGAAGTTTTCTTTGAAAATCGTATCCCCTGGGACATAAATAGTTAAAGGAGTTATACTGAGGACAAGTAGTTTTGGGGACAGAAAAATTGAATTGAGAATTGAAAATATTTAGGATCAGCAATATAAATCAATAGCAGCAAAATGTCAAAGTTCATTGACAAAAATTATCATAAATTTAAGATCGAAATTCAAGATAAAGGAAGCCTCTTTGTGTCTGGCACTTGATATTATATCATAAATATGTGGTTAGCGCACAAAGGAGGTAAATAATTTGTAACGAAGTTACTATATTTTTAGGGGAATGGTATGCCAGCCGGATTAACTTTCTTATTTTACGAGCTATTCACATCATTCTTTTTCGTAAAATATAATTTAAATATTCTAAACTCGGTTCAATAAAATATTCCGTCGCGAAAAGCCGGGAAATCGGTTTTCACATTTTCCGTAGTACTCGCGCGGTACCGGTAGAACGTCGCGATCTCCGTCGCAGCACCGTGCGCGTGAAGGTCCCCACTCATCGGCCGGCCGATGACGTGATCCCCCACTACGCGTCGGGTTAACAAAACCGGGCTGCATCGCGCTGAACAGGCAGAACTCACCCGGGTTCTCAAAGAAGAAGTCGCCAGCCAGCCAGCCGCCTAGCCCAGCCCAGACCAGGGGAAGAGGACCACCACTACCGCCAATGTAGGCCGCCAAGCTGAGCCAGACCCACGACGGTTCCTGCAGGTCGCCGCCATGACAGCCGCCTTTAGCAGACCGCCATCGTCGCCGCCTTTCTTGTCCATCTTCACTGCTACTGCATAGGTATTAACGTAGGTGCTACACAAACATCTGTACACTCTCTCTCACACACACACACTGCACCTTCTCTCTCCCTCACTTACATTACACTACGGCTGGTTTGCGTCTCAGTCCGATCAGCCTCACCTTTTCTCTCTCTTTCTGCTATACGCCGGTTTGTGTCTCAGTCCGACCGGGCGCTATCTTTACACACTCTCTCTCTCTCTACTACACTACGGCCGGTTTGCGTCTCAGTCCGATCAGCCTCTCCTTTTCTCTTTCTTTATGCTATACGCCGGTTTGCGTCTCAGTCCGACCGGGCGCTATCTTTACAAGCTCTCTCTCACACTTACCCTACCTACCATCCTTCCTTACCTAGCCTACCGCCTCAACGACGGCGTAAAATCGTAGTAGCGAAGCACGACCGGAAAGCAATGACGTATCCGCGCACGCGCAATCCGGGTTTTATATTTCACATATGCAGGAAGCCTCGTCAGATCGTTTATTAATGACGCACCGTATCCTATGTATCGTCGTTATCCTTATGTCAGATATTATCCGAACCTTAACGCTATCGTCGCATGTTTCCGTAACCTTCTAAGCATCAGGCCGCGTATATCCATACCCGTCAGGACTAAGTCAGAGGAGCTACATTGGACCGATGTTGGACCGTCAGTCGAGTGCCTGTCCGTGGACTCGTGGTTACAGTAATCCAAGTAGCTTTGTCGTAGTAGTACCGTCCCTTAACAGTTGATATCGCGGCTCTGCTTCTCTTCTCAATGTCAATGTCATTCCGTTACGTTTCGCATACCATACCCCCCTCTGGCAATATTTTCGTTTCTTTATCTTTTGGGTCAAGCATAAGTCGCATAGAGTAACTCTTTAGTTAAGAATTGGTAGTTTAGGTTAACCTCAGTTTAGGTAGGTTGGATTAGTAAAGAATAATTCTTTCGTTGCAACGCTAGGTTAGCATATGTTACCAGGGTTTATAAGTCACCATTCTTTATATTTCCAGATTGGCAAATAGAGATGCTGTATTAGGTGTATTTTGAAATTGTGTGTTTTCTTTCTAAATCCCTTCCTGCTAGTACTAAGTTAGAATAAGCAAGTGAATTTCTGAAAGCAGCCGGCAACCACGCAAACATTCAAGATTGACCCCTGGTTAGCCGTTTCTCCACTGTCTAAACGCAACCCGGTGCGGAGTGGGCCCTCTACCACTATAATCCAGATGCGGTGGCGCCCGAGAAGCAACCATTGGATGACGTAATGGTTAAACTAGGCAGTCCAATAGCATTTTATGCAGAAGAAATAGCATAGCATGCAGAAGCAAAGAAGCGCCTAACGAGAAACCCCTCACAAATTTGGCGCCCGAGCAGGGACTCCTCACAAATTATCGGTATTGGCTATGTAGAAATAGCTCGATATGTATATCATGATATTCCTACTACATGGGAATTGACATGAAGTTGAAAAACTCTAGTATGATTATTTCAGAAACGTATATTTAATAATAGATGGTCTAGAAGAATTTTTGAGTGAGTACTATCGAAGCGCAGAAGACGAGGAAAGCCTAGGGTGCTTTGGAGGGATGACAAGAAGTTTAAGAGATCTGATAGTGAAGTTAATCCATTAGAATAACTTTGAACTCTCAACAAGGAAGGACAGTGTTCCTTCCTGGGTATCGATCATGTATGGTTTTCTAGTTTACCTTGCGATAATCGACCACCACTCCCCTTTTTTGTCTTCCCGAGGCATCTGCCTTCTTGGGGACTATCCAAACAGGTGACGACCATGGCGAACACGATTGGTGGGTGATGCCGTCCTCCAATATTTTAGTAATTTGATCATCAACTTCTTTCGTATAGATGTACGGGTATCTATACATTTTCGTGTGTATAGGTATTTCATCAGTTGTTTTGATTTGATGTTTATCTTGTTGGTAAAAGTCAGGGTTATAAAAGATGTGTGGGAATTCCAAAATAACCTTCCTTAATACGTTTATATCCTCAGAATTTAGATCACTGTTTCGTAAAATACCTGTGGTTTTTGTTATTGGTGCAATGTTAAATAAAGAAAATTTCGACTCCTCATAAATGGTAGACATATTTTCAATATTATTATTATTATATTTTAATGAAATAGATTCGTTTGAAAATAATTGAACTTCTAGGGCTATGGTTCCGTTTTGAACTTTAGAGATAGTTTGGGGAATAAAATAGTTCGCTTTAGTAATTTCAGGTGTACTGATTTCAGGATCCTTATTTAACCTAGTCTTAACGTGGCACAATTGCATCGAATTTGCTGGAACTGTAGAAAAATGTTGCCTAAAATGTAAAGGAATTCTTACTTGTTGGTTATATAAAATTTTATTATGAAAATCGATATTTAATTTATTATCTTAAATAACTTTTATTCTTATTATTCCATTGAAGTAATCATGGAAGTTAAACATTAAAAGCTCGATATCATTTGAAATGTTGAATTAGAATAGGGAGAGAAGTATTGCGCAAGAAGTCAAAATAAGATAACTCGTTTCGTGTCAAAAATATATGCATGAAAAGAGAGGACTGTTCTAGATTTGTTACGGTTAATAAGTATTAGACAAAATTTGTATGATTTTCAATTATCTACATTTTTGTTCCACTGATTTTTTATGTATAATTATTTTTAGTGTTTTACTCTAAATTCGGACAGAAAATTTTGCAATTACAGTAATTAAAAATATTGTAACACAATAACGGTACGACATAGCCAAATTAGTATAAGATGAAATTTGTATGATATTCAATTATCTACATTTTTAATCCAATGATTTTTCATATAAAATTATTTTTAGTGTTTTACTCTAAAAAAGGTAAATAGCCGAGCCTACGCCTCTGTTTATTAGAGGTTGGTCGGTCTGTATATCCTCAGCATACGAAAAAGGTTAAACAAGGGCCGACAACCGGTCTCAAGGGCGTCTTACAACTGACCGCTTATGCTAAACTCGGAAGTCGACTGGATTGTTTTCCATTCACGGAAGGTTTTTTACGACCGTTCCTTGTGCATTTTCATTTGCCTAGACACCTATCCAGGCTAAATAGAACGCGTTTATATTGAGGCTCTTTGTTTCGATATCCGGTGCTTCATGCCTTGTCATAAAAATGCTAAGCAATCTCTCAAAATTTCCAAACTCTAGACAAAAGTTATATATTTTTACGAAATATATCCGATAACGTATTCAGGAAAAGGGCGCTTTAAAAAACTAATCCAGGCCAATACCTAAACGGCCCGCAGGCAGAGTTACCTTTGTGTGTTCGTAGGCACTTACCTAGGAAAATATGGGCAACAAATTGCTTTTTTCTGTGCGAAGCTTTACGCAGATAAAATTTGAACTAGCAAAATACCCGAAATTTGACCTGCGTGAAAATTTACGAGTGACGACCGACCCCGTTTTTTCGCCTGGATCAGAACAGGCATTATGTCGGGCTGCGACCCCGCTCGCTGATCGAAAAAGGTCGTCCTCCGAAAAATGGAGCGATGATTTATGTGAGGATTCCGAGTAACAGGTCGGGAAAATATATAAAAAAGATGTCTGGCAATAGATAGGTAATAATTTGCTTGGGGGCCTTTAAAATATCGCCATGTCACGAGCGATAAATTTCGGTTGTACGTCGAGAGAAAAAATCATTCAAAAGCAGACGAGAATTGTAGGATTCTTGTCATATTTTGTTCAATATGTAATACTTCAGCTGGTGTTGGAATATGGCATATTTACATAGACATTTTTTATTTATTTATTTATTTATTTTGGACCAGGTGTATTGGGATACATTTTATGTGTGGGGCTTCACTATATAAAAACTGCAAGAGGCTTATAACAAACAAAAAACCTGTGCGCAGACCTAGTTGAGCTAAAAAACTAAGAACTTAAATAAACTAAAAATACTTTATCAAATAAACTTAATAGTTGCACTATAATTTAGAATAACAAGAAAATAGTAATATAGGCAAGGCGTAGCTGAGATCCTTTTATTTATTAAATCATTCGTTACTATTAGTTGCAGGCTTGTTAATTTTTGTGTATTGTTACTGATAGAGTTATTTTTGTTCTTGTGGTTTTGCTAGATTCTTTAAAATTTGTTGATAGTTTTATGTTAGTATCTTTTTTACAAATTATTTTTATTAGTCTATTTTGTACTCTTTGCGAACCTAAATTAACTGATTGGTCCAAGATGGCCGCAACTGACGAGTTGCACGAAAAACCGGAGCGTAAAAAAAGTGAAAAAAACACAGTAAAATAGCTTGCTTACATTGCAAGAAAATATCAGAAAACTTAGTGAAGTACATTAGGTGTGAAGAAAACTTTCATCCGTCCTGTTTTAAGCGTCGCGCAAACCAGAGCGGTGGCGGGCGCGGTGGCGGTAGCGGTGGCGGTGGCGGTAAAATACTGCACGTGTATTTGCCAGATCGCTTCTGTTTGCGGTCTTTAATTAACTTACACGCACAGTATTTTACCGTCACCGCCACCGCGACCGCCACCGCGCCCGCCACCGCTCTGGTTTGCGCGAAGCTTAAAGCAGGCCGCGGGGAAAAAATCGGCAATTTGTGTCCACCAAACAAAAACAGTGGCTGTGGCAACTGAAGATTCCGAAGTCCAAAAAGATTCTGAAATATTGTATCTAAAGAAGCAAATTGCAGACCTAGAAGAAAAATTAAATTTAGAATCCTGGAGGCAAGTAATGCTCTACTAGAGGAAAAAGTGGACTCTCTATGGGAAAACAAAGGAAATTCCCGAATTCCAAACGTCCAAAAAAAAGGTAAACAATCGGCCTCCCGCCTATCCCCGCCCCCGCCACCGCAGCAATCGCAACAACAACAACCAGCTGTGACTGTGACGGTGACAGACGAGACGGTGCCCTTGATCCATCCTCCGACTTCTTCTGTCGAAAAATGGTGTACAAAATCCATTGTGCGAAAAGCTTAAAACAAAATATGAGAATCGGTACAGTTCTTTCAAAATTGGCGTACTTTCAAGTGGCAAAAACATGGCTATGGATCCAAATTTATGGCCAAAAGGTGTTAGAGTAAATATATTTTTAAACCTCAAAACCATAATGTCTCAAAAGAGACAAAATCAAACTCTAACGTAGAAAAAAGAGCTTTAATATACTGTAACATCCGATCCGCTAGGAATAAATGCCATGAACTTAAAACATTCTTCGCTGAAAGTTCCATGGATTTTGTCTGTCTGACAGAACACTGGCTAATTGGTACGGAAGCTGGTGACTTAAAAATTCTTAAATATAAAGTTGCGGATTTCTCATCAAGAGTACAAAGCATTGGCGGAGATTTAATGATTTTAGTTAGGGAAAATTGTAACTTTGTTTGTAAAGAAGAATGTAAAGTTTTTAATGTTGAAAAATATTTCGAATTAATTGTCATTTTAACAGAAAATATGTATATTGTTTGTGTTTATAGAACACCAGGGGGAGACTTTGGTACCTTTTTGTCTGCACTGGAGGGGGTACTAAATTGTATTGGTCGAGGGAAGGATATTGTCTTGACGGGGGACTTTAATGTGCCTTTTAACACACTCTCTCACACTTCTTGATCTTTTAGGTTCCTATGGTTTCTATCAAACAATCTTTGAACCCACACGTGGGGAGTCCTGTCTAAACAATATCTTTCTAAATTTTCAAAATTGTGTAGGAGAATCTTTTTGAGCAAAGACTATAAATCTCTCTGATCGCGTGGGTCAAAACATAGAGTTCACTCTTAAACCAAAAAATAAAATAATGTTCAAGTTTTAGTGGATCTTCTTAGGGATGCTTACCTGCAATCCTTCCCTGAAAAGAAATTTAGTGTTAGATCTGACTAAGCAAGTACGGTAAATTAGTTTGACAATAATTAAGAGGTATGAGAGAGCATCTGAATTTACTGTATGATGTGAGCAAGCAGTATAATAGAACGAATGACTGGGTAGAATATAAGAAATTTAAAAACATCTTTAAAAAAGCTATATGTAGGGAAAAAATGGAAGCTAATGATAGAGTAATAAATAGTTCAAGTAACCCTTGTAAAAGTATGTGGCAGATAATAAACTCTAAAAGGGGAATCTCAAGGGAAAAAAGAGCACTGAATGTAGTATAACTCCGCAACAATTTAAAACATTTTTTGCAGGAATCTCATGACTTAATCGATGGCATGCCTCATGCTGCCACTGCTCCACTTGAATATTTAAAAATCTTAATCCGGTACCAAAAAAATTTGAATTTCAGGCATCATCCTACGTAAAAGTGAAAGATACAATTTCAGGCCTAAAAAATAAGAATTCTTGTGATATCTATGGTCTAAGTGTACAGCTTAATAAATCCGTGATAGATCTAATCTATATTCCTCTTACAAAGCTGTTTAACCAGTGTGTCCGTGAATGTGTCTTCCCAAGGGTCCTGAAGAGAACTCTGATCACTCCTGTGTTCAAAAAGGGAGACACAAACCTTGTCACAAATTATAGGCCAATATCATTACTCCCTGTCATATCAAAAATATTTGAAAAAATCATGACTGGTCAGATTGTTGAACATTTTGAAACTCAGGGGCTACCCGGTAAACATCAATTTGGCTTCAGAGTGAAGAAAAGCACGGTATTGGGGATTCGTGATCTTTTGGATGGGATCATGGACTCGTTTGAGGGTTTGGAGTATTTCGATGCATTGTTCTGTGACCTCAGCAAGGCTTTTGACTGCGTAACACACTCTCTTTTGCTCGAAAAATTAAAACTTTATAACTTTAATGAGGATAGCTTCAAACTTGTGCCGTCGTATTTTGCTGATCGTTACCAGGCAGTGCAGATTGATGGTGTGTTGTCCGGGGAAGCACTTTTAGATATTGGCGTACCACAGGGATCAATACTAGGCCCAATCCTATTTTTGATCTTTATAAATGATCTACCATTCAGCTTTGAAGGTGAATTAGATCAGTGGTGATCGACTTGATTCTGTGAGGTTTCTGGGGGTGGATTTGGACGCGAAGCTGCTCTGGGAGCCGCAGGTTATGAGGGTGTGTGACGAGCTTCGCTCTGCTGTTTTTGTCTTGAGAAATCTGGTAGGGTGTGTCTCACAAACAGCATATTGTGTAGTTTTTCACAGTCGCATGACATATGGAATTTTGGCATGGGGTGGCTCATGACACTCTCTCCGAGTTTTTAGTCTTCAGAGAAGAGCTCTGAGGTTCATGTCTGAGCTGGGCTACAGGGAGGATTGCAGGGCTGCATTTACGGAGTGGGGTATATTGACTTTTCCTTCTGCTTACATATTGGAACATCTTATATATGTAAAAAACAATATAATTTTGACTACTTGTAAATGCTTGTTCATTTTAACATGTAATATATTTGATTTTGATTTTGATTTTGATTTTGATTTTGAAACCCGATAAGGCAGTATCACACGCCCCTCCCCATGCAACTACACCATACGTGGCAATGCTATGGAAAAAAGCGTAAAATACTGTCATCAGCGAAAATGCATTCATGAAGTGTGACACCTTATAAAATAGAAACATTAAGTATTTTGATTTTTTTAATTACATTTTTCAATATGTGCCTTTCATTTTAATCTACTATCTATTAATAAACCCAAATATTTACAATGTTCAACTCTCTGTATTGGCTTATCATCAATGTAATAGATGCTTGGGACGCTATCTGTGTAAGAACCAAACGTAATAAATACCGTTTTCTTAACATTTAACGATAATTCATTTAGTCCAAGCTATGTATTTACAATATTTAGATATTTATCCGTTTTCTCTCTTACTTTTTCCCATGATGAGTCTGTGCATACTATAACTGTATCGTCGGCATAAGAAGATATGTTGTTGTCTGGTAACTGATCTAGTAAATCATTTATATAGATTATGAACAAGAGTGGGCCGAGTACAATTCCAGTATTCACTTTTATTAATACACTCCCGCTACATCTTAAATCCATCCCTACATTTGCTAAATTTCGTGAAAAAACGAAAGCTTACCTACTAGAAAGACCTTATTATTCTATAAATGAGTTTTGCGAGGATTAGATTTATGTTTTTCTCCATTAATTTCAACTAATCGTTATTAAATTTTCTCTTGGGCATCATGTGCGGCGGTGAAGAATTTTTATATTATATATATTTTATAATAGGTATAGGATTGTTTTTTGACGAATGAGTGATTTTTCGGATATGCAGGAATTACACAAAATTAAATACCAAGCTATCAATTTTAGTCATGTTTTGTTTACTTTTACTCGGTATTTCAACTCTGCAGCCTATGCACACTATCCGACTTAAGTTCACCGACATGACCTTCCTTATTTTTCCCAACAGCACGCTTCGCTATAATGTATGCGTCATATTTTGATAACACTGTGTTTTTTTACCCTATGTTTTGTGTACTTCCTGTGAATCTAGTTCAACTGCTTATGATGTTCTGTAATATAGTTTTTTTGTTAAATCGTGACCAATTTCAACTTAAAAATTGCTTGTTCTATTTTTATCGTATATATTATTGTATATATTAAGTTTTGTTTTGTTTTATATTTGCTATACTATGGTTAGTTTATTTATTTTAATTCGCTTTGTCCATAAACTTTATTTGAATTTTTCTGTGGCAATAAAGCATACTTGACTAAATCACTATAAACTTCATTCACTTTTACTTTCTGAAACCTATTCTTTAAGTAACTTTCAAATAACTTTTTGGAAGTACCTCTAACACCATATCTTTCTAATTTTGTTAACAATATGTTATGTTATATTTATATCGTTAATATATAATATATAATATAATTATATCGAAAGCCTTAGCCAAGTCTAAAAATGTTCCTAAGACTTTTTTATTATTATTTATTCAATTTGTTATGTTACTATTTATATTATAAATTGCATCTTTAGTACGAATATTCTTTCTAAATCCAAACTGTTTATTTGACATCAAATTGTATTTATTCAGAAATTTATATAGCCTGATATGTATTATTTTTTCAAATATTATGTTCGATATTAAAGAAATTGGTCTGTAATTGGTTGGAAGTTCATTGTCTCCAGACTTGAATACCGGCACTATTTCGGCAATTTTCAGAACTTTTGGCCAAACAGATCTCAAAATACACAAATTAAAAATATGCGCCAACAACGGGTCAAAAAACGTATCTAGCAATATTTTTTAATACGAGTGCCTTTATTCCATCAATTCCTCCTGCTTTATTTTTCATTTGCTTAACTATTCTCAATAATTCCACGGGGGAAGTTGGCTCTAAAAATAAAGTATGCTCATTAAAGCTTGGCAATTTTAATTATTCATTCTTTGGTTTATTGATTTGACTAGTTAATTTTTTTCCAACATTGCCAAAGAAACCATTGAGAGAATCAGCAATATCTTTTGGGTTGTGTCATTGTTCATTATTTTATCCATCCTTATATTTTTGCAATTGTTGTTTCTATTTAGCTTATTATTTATGTACTTCCATAATTTTTTAGTGTCTCTACCACATTTATCAATTTCTTTTTGCTCAAAATTGTATTTAGCATATTTAATAACTCTAGCAAGTATTTTTACATAACTTTTATAATTTTGCTTTAGCACTGCATTATCTGGATTAGCTTTCCATATGTTATAAAGCATATCTTTTGTATTATATGATTTAATTATGCCCTTTCGTGCAATATTTTTATCCTTATTATTTTTCTTTTTAATTTGTGCCTTTTCAATTATTAATTTAATCATATCAATAAATTCATTGGTAGCAGTATCAGGATCCTGCACAGACAGAAGCTTATACCAAGCTTGTTTCTGTGCTAATTTATTCAGTTTTTTATAATTTAAGAATTTATCTTGCGTTTTAGGTGGCATTTTTCTATATTTATATCAACAGTCATAAAAAGTGGGAAGTGATCACAGAGTAATTGATTAAATTTATAAGATTTGCAAGCAAGAGCAGTTTTAGCAAAAAACTATGCAGGTTCCCGTATTTACATTATTATCATAAAGAAAATTTTGATCATCTACATCTATGTTAATATTAAAATCACCAAATATTAGGTGATTTTTAATTTTTGTGTTCATTATCAAATAACTTTTGATATTCCTAATAAAGACATCTTTTTTGTAATCATGACACCTATATATACCAGATATTTTAATTGTTTCATTATACCAAACTAATATACAACTAAATAATTTTAAAATCCGCTTTATTAATATTGCTATCATTAAAATAACCATCATACCCTTCCATATTACAAGTGTCCAACCCCGATAGATTCCATGCTTCAGTGCAGACAATCACCAGAGGCTTGCTGTTCAATCTATTAACAAATATATTAAGCTTATCAATGTTTGCATTCAAACTTCTAATATTTACACTAAGAACAATACATTTTTTGGATGTTAATTCTTTATTCACAGATTGCACATCAGTAAACTCAGTTTCTTCGACGAACAAATCTTCAGCAATTTCAAGATCTTCCACAGTACCAGCCATAATTAATTCAAGGATGAATAGTCTCTTGCTTCATGATTTACAGTTATGTTCCCTTTTTACTTATCATTAGCATCCAAGCAATTACAGCATGTCAGCTGTTGTTTGTTCTGACATGCTTTGCTCTTATGTTCACCAGCACAATACACACATCTAAAGTTGTTGCTACATTTTTTAGCACTATAGCCATATCCACAACATTTATAGCACCTGTTCATATTTAATTCTTCATATACAGAGCATTGTTGCCACCCATTAAAATGTTTTCCAATTGACATTATATAGTGGAAATATTCCAGATCTAGTTGGACATAGGCATTATAAGTTCTGCCAGTTTGTATACTTACATTTTCACTCTTATTTCGTATATGTTGAATGTAAGTTACCTTTAGGTACTTCGTTTTGTTCTTTGTAAAGTTCAGTTCTTTCAGATTTTGTTCTAGTTCTTCAATTTCATAATTTTTGTTGATTCCAGTAATCTTGATTTTAGGTCTTTCTAATTTTTCTGTATTAGCTTCATACTTATTTTCAAAAGTGTCCTGTATCCTATCTGACCTATCTTTTAGCTTATCCGTTCCTTCTTTATTGCAGCATATAATTTTCACTTTGCCCTCATTCATTTCTTTCACTGTAATTACTTGAACATTTAATGATTCAAGCTTAAGTTTCTTTTCAATTTAATATTTTGTTTCTGTAGATGTTTGTGTTTCCCTTGGAGAGATTATTAAAGAGTGAATTGTTTTTAAATTATTTCTGTAGTTGTGTTGTGATCTACTACCAGCCACCTGTGCATAGCTATTTTCTTCCATATGTTTACACTTCGACTCAAGTTCACTGTTTAGTTCCTTGTAAACTTTACATTTTTCATTTATTTCATTATTAACAAGTTCTAGAGTTTTCTTTTCACTAGAGAGCTTACTCATTTCTCTTATGAGTAGCATATTCTCATTTTGGAGCAGGGAAACATCTGTTTTTTCACTCACTATGAGTCTGCTGAAGTAAATCATATTGTTTTTTTAGTAAATTTATTATTATCCTTGAGTTTTTTATTTCAGTCTTTAGATTATTAATCTTTTCTTTTAATATGATTAGTTCATCCCTCTTCTTATTTGAAGTTGTGTCATTTTGTGTCTGTTCCTTGCATATTACCATTACACCTGATAGAAATTTACGCTGTTTATTTGATCTTAAAATGCACATCACACACATGTTAATAAAAATTATTATGATCTAGCGGAAAAATACGTTCTTATTCATAGTTTCTGTATCAATTTTGAAAATCTCCGTACAATTTTCTATAAATGGGATAATGCTCAAATTTTTTCGAAACTGCATAATATTTCTTATCAATGGACAATGGATGCGAATATCCCAGTCATCAAACTTTTCCTATGAAAATAAATTTTGCTGTAGATTTGAGAAGTTTACTATAATGAGTTGTGATACAAGAGATGAAAATGCTACACAATATGCTTCAGCCAATAAAAGTGACATTAGACTATATTTAAATGCTACTGTTTTTCCCTACGAGAGATGGAATTATTTTTCAAAGAAGTTGTATGCCTATTATAGTTATGACAGCTTCCAAACAAGTTATTATTTGTAAAACTAGTAATGAACCTTTACTAAATGTCGAGGAATATATGCAAAACTCAATATTCGTTATCGATTGCTTGCATCAAGCCGAAGCAGTGAAATTCTCAACTGTTGAGGTGCAAAACAACAATTTCCAATATGGGGTTGGGGTCAACGACAACTGTAGTTGTTTAATTATAAATTCATTAATTCAAATTATACATACCGGTAAGCTATATACGGTAATTAAGGCAAACTACCTACAGTCGCCTAACTATATAATCATTAATTAAAATGATAGATCAAGGTAAGATATATACGGTAATTAAGCCCCTTAAATAAATTAAAATCGGTTTTACTTGATTCTGGTCGAGTTGTAGACACTGGCGCTTACTAAGTAGTACGTCTTCACCATGTGATTGCGTCAACCTGACAAAAAAGAAGGCCCACAGAAGGAATTCTATTCCATAGAAGGAATTTTGTCCCACAGAAGGAGCCTAGGTCAATGATAAATAACTTTTGGCATCTCAAATAGAAACAGACATACATACGGCATTGCCATGGCAATAATTATTAGCTTCCTATTGGGGATATTGTTTGTTATAAGTTCAAATACACGAATCATAAATATGAATTTAATCGAATTAGCCTTTACTTGATGGAGATCCATAACTAAGAACCACTTAATAGGTAAACTACTTAAAGATTACCCCTAACTTTATTTAAACATGACACATGTTTCGACGGTAACGTATTTTTCAAATGTGAATAGTTACACTAAAATATGCTAAAATTATATAGTTCAGCTGTTGCAGATAAATTACAAAAAATAACCTTGACCCAGGCGCCTTATGAATAGCAAAGGAAACAAGTTAACAATTTCTAAGAAAGGTTTAATAACGGAGAAAACCCAAAATCAGTGTGTTCGTTAAATAATATATTCAATTCTTTATATTTATTGATTTCGATAATTTCTAACAGATTTAATTTTTTACCTTTATTTTCAATATGTAAAACATTGAAATCATTATTGAAAATGTGGTTTTCATTAAATAAATGACAAGCATAGTTAGAAGTATCCTTGCCATTAATGAAACAAGACTGGTGTTCTTTAATTCTCTTTTCAAAAGGTCTACCAGTTTGACCAATATATACTTTGGAACACGAACCACAATTTAATTTATAGACACCATTTTTCTTACTTT
>MU193556.1:0-21867 GCA_016904865.1 Pissodes strobi
CAAATAGATTAGAGAGTTTTTCAATAATCGCATGCGATGGGCAACTAAGTTGCTTATGATTGCCTCATAGTCGGTTTGAAAAGTTGACGAAACCAGCAGTAGGTGTAAAAGGATTGATCGCATGCTGTAGTGGTTGCTCTAAATCGCATGCTGCAAATAGATTAGAGAGTTTTTCAATAATCGCATGCGATGGGCAACTAAGTTGCTTATGATTGCCTCAGTGTAAGGCCGCCTTTACGCTCATTTTTCTATTGAAGGAACTTGTAACTTCTTGAAAATGCGGATCAGGGAACGCTTCACAAATATGAATCGCAGGAGGAAAATCAAACACATCCCGCGTACCAACTGTTAAAACTGCACAGTGGCCCATCGATAGAAATTGGAAAGGCAAGTCAATCAAAATAGTCTCGAACAGCCAAGCGGCAAAGAAGCTCTTGAATCTAGCCGTTGTTCATCCAAGGCAGTATGATGGAACTGCTAGGAACTACTGAACAAACTAGGTAGAGAAAATAAACTTACACTGATCCGGATATCTGAATATACAGGATATGACGGCAATGAAAGAACTGATGTTCTTGCGAAACAGGCAGCCGCAACGACCTTCATAGGAGCAGAACCAGTACTGGGAATAGCTTAAAACACAGCTAAAGAAGCCCTTTCCAGATGGACACAACAACAGTTTGTAGACAAATGAAGAGTTACCGGGCCTAACTCATTCAAACATGGCAATAAATCTGGATTGAGAACTAGGCAACTACTTCAACTTGGCCGACAACAGGTACAGGCTGTAGTCAGCATGTACACTGGCCATGGCCGGTTTACTGATCCGGATACCTGGATATACAGGATATGAAGGCAATGAAAGAGCTGATGCTCTTGCGAAGCAGGCAGCTGCAACCGCCTTCATAGGACCAGAACCAGTACTGCGAATAGCTTACAACACAGCTAAAGAAGCCCTCTCCAGGTGGACACAACAGCAATTTGTAGACAAATGAAGAGTTACCGGGCCTAACTCATTCAAAGATGGCAATAAATCTGGATTGAGAACTAGGCAACCACTTCGGTTTACTGATCCGGATACCTGGATATACAGGATATGAAGGAAATGTGATAGGCAAGGCGATTTGGATGAATGGAAATGGACGAACTTTCTTAAGGTATAAGAAACTGTATACAGATAGCAAGAAAATATACTGGACAGAAAGAAATTGACAGCAAAATCAACACTTGGAGAACTATAAGGAACTAAACAAGGTAATAAACAAGAACATACGAAAAGACTTACATAGTGCAGCACGAAACTCGTAACTAACACCACAGAAGAAAAGAAAAATATGAAATTCAAGAAAAGAGGTATTTTGGAACTCCATTGTTGTTATTGTTCCCTTACCACAACGTTTCAACTTCTAAGTATCTGCAGTCGTCTTCAGTTGTCATTTGATTGGAGATACTTACCAGCTGAAACGTTTGATAAAAAAAAAGTCCAAAGTACCTCCTTCCTTGAATAAATAACATTGCCTACAACCTTCAAGTAAAAATATGAAGGTTTTAAGGTCTAAACTGTCATCAAATGAGTAAAGAAAATGACCAAGCTGAGGAATAATTAAGGTACCTTGGTTAATAGCACGGAGGAAGTCATAGTGTCGTTCAAAACATCAACAACGATCTTTATATATTAAAGTTCCAAAACGACTAATAGCACCACCGAGAAATACGAGGTATAGGATCGGAGGAAGTCTACGAAATAAACAACAAAAGCACTCAGTGTGACGAAAAACGGGGAAAATTCAGGGGAAGACAGAATTACCTATCAGCGAGATTAGGAAAATGGGAGAAAATCTACTGTCAAGCCTGCGAATTATAGTAAATAAGTGTGTCAAAAGCGGCTAATCATGTTTCTTTGGGGGCAGCCGACAATCAATTGTTTTTGGCAATCCGATTTTCCGTTTCCGAGTTATGACGTCAAATGTGTTTTTTTTTTTCAAAATTTTGCTATGATACGCCACACGAAAAAAATTATTTATCTGGACACATTCTTTTTGACGGTGATCTATTGAAATAGCGAGTATTTGTTGGGCGTGTATATTTTTGGAAAATGGATCACTTTGAGTCGTCTGGCACTGAAAAAGTCACGGGGATCGAAAAAACAGAGGAGAGTTCGTTAGGCAATTTCTCTAAATGCTTCTCTGTTTGGAAAATGTCGGGAAAATGGAGTTTTAGGGAAAATGTAAAAACATCGATTTCTAGGTAAAAAAATGAAGGCGTTTATTTTTTTTTCTCGAAAATTAATTATTGTATTATATAGGCTATTTTGTCATTTCGAAATTCAGCAGATCGAGTCATGATTGTTGTATAATTTAGCGGGATCTCCACTTAAAATAATACACTTATTATTTTAAGTGGAGATCCCGCTAAATTATACAACAATCATGACTCGATCTGCTGAATTTCGAAATGACAAAATAGCCTATATAATACAATAATTAATTTTCGAGAAAAAAAAATTCTTTAATATATACTTTTATTCCACACGCTTACACTCTCCGATGACCAGTCATCCCCGCTCGTCTTGTCGTTGCCCGACCATCTATTTCATTTCCGTCCCGGCTGATGGCGCTATATACTACATCTTCCTCTTTTTTTTCATTTACATGGTAACAATGAAATTCTAATATAAACATCAATATCAAATAAACTTAGAACAGTGAGAACAAGCTTACTTTACTTACCTAAACCTAAATCATACTATTATATAATTAAAGCCAACGTGATTTAAACTAACCCTATATGACTAGTGACTACATAGCAAGGTAAACATCAATACATCAATAAAATTATACTTATAATATTTAAAGTCAACCTAATTCAAAACTAAATCTATAACTACATTACAAAGTTTTAACAGGTATAAATTAAATAAGGATAATAATAATAATAGAATATAGAAGCAATAAGCATTGAAGTAGTATACATCCATAATATGTTGAATTGCATAATAAACATCTCTAATTTTTTTATAATTATTTATATTTATTTCCTTTAATAATCTCCTATATTAATTGTTGAAAAGTATTATTCATTTCCTTTTGTTTGCTTTACTGTCCACACCAGAGTTGTGCTATCATGAGGGCATTTTATTAAGAGGTACAAAAATTATTATACCAACAAAGTTAAGACACACCGTTCTGTTAGGTGCACATGAAGGTCATCCAGGAATTTCTGCAATGAAACATAGGCTCCGAACAAAAGTCTGGTGGCCAAAGATTGATAACGATGCCGAAAAATTAGTAAGAACATGCAAGGGTTGTATGTTAGTAGCAGCTCCTACATATCCAAATCCTATGAAGCGTCGCGACCTGCCTAGCGAGCCATGGGTGGATATCGCAATCGACTATTTGGGGCCTTTGCCAAGCAATGAATACCTTCTTGTAATAGTAGACTATTATAGTCGATACAAAGAAATTAAAATCACAAAAGATATAACTGCTAAAAAAGCTATTGACCTACTGCAAGAAACATTTTCCAGGACTGGGTATCCATCGTCCATAACAGCAGATAATGGTAAACAATTTGATAGCGAAGAATTTAGGGGTTTCTGCAGAGAAAGAGGTATAACCCTTTTTTATACTATACCATATTGGCCTCAACAAAATGGCGAAGTCGAGAGACAAAACCGGGACATACTAAAAAGAATAAGAATAAGTCACTCATTAAAACAAAACTGGAAAAAGGATCTATTAGACTACTTGATTATGTACAATAATACACCACATTCGGTCACAGGAAAACCCCCTGGACAGCTCTTCTGTGGTAGGCAAATGAGAGACAAGATCCCTAGTTTAAGGGACCTTGCAAATAAAATCGAGAGTGAGGTGAGGGGTAAGGATAAAATAGAAAAACAAAAAGGCAAAGAGTACGGAGATCGGAAGAGGAAAGCGAAAGAGGATACTTTTCAAGAAGGAGACAAAGTATATGTAAAAGATATGAGAAAAGAAAATAAAGTATGCCCTAACTTTATTCCTACCCCTCACAGTGTAATAAAAGAAAATGGTGCAGACATACAAGTTAAAAATGATGAAACAGGCCAAGAACTCAGAAGAAACATTGTTCATTTGAAAAAAGTGGATGGAGAACAGGAAGATTTGGAAAATTTCTTTTAAGGCTTCGTAACCAAGCCGAAAAATGCAAATTTACAAACGTCGATGAAAATATGTATTAGAATAATAATGATATATTATTATAATATTAATATATATTGCCACTTTAATAAATGGATTAAAAAATCTTTTCAATTTTAATGGCGCTATATACTACATCTGTCATGAACATGATGGCAGTGTTGCGATGCTGGAGGAGTGTGATTACGGGTGATTTCGTGGTGTTGATAAATTTGATAATCTACTTATTGAGGAAAATTTTGATTTTCTATTGTTCATTTGCTTAAGCTTCGGTGTTTTATTGTTTGCATCTACCGTTCACCAAACAGTGATTAGGACATATTCTTCGAGAGGCTCCAGTTCCTGTTTCGCAATTCCCTTTAAATCATAAGGTTATACTTCATCATCATCATCATCATCACTCAGCCCATTTGAGTTCACTGCTGGACATAGACCTCCCGTAATCCAATCCATCTTTGTCGATCCTGTGCGGCGTTCATCCAGTTTGTCCGGATTCTCTGGATGTCGTCGGACCATCTCGTTGGTGGGCGTCCCCTACTGTGATGTGCGTCCTGACGATGCCTCCATTCCAAAATCTTTTTGTCCATCGTCCATCCGCTAACCCAGCTACGTGGCCCGCCCACTTCCATTTTAAGTTTGTTATCCGCACTATCGCATCAGTAACACCTGTTATTTGTCGAGTTGGTTATTAGAGATTATGTCTCTGAGAGAAAGCCTCAGCATCAATATTTCCATTCCTCTTTGTGCTATGCGTATTTTATTTACAGTCTGTTTTATGAAGGTGAGAGTTTCTGCTATGAGTACTGGCAATACGCATTGATCAAAAACCTTTATCTTTAGGCATATAGAGATATTTGATTTAAGGATATGTCTTAATTTGCCAAAAGCACCCCATGTTAGCCCAATTATACTTGCCGGTGACATAAGCATAGATTTTGAAAACAAAGATGACAAGGCTACCTTAAGACTATCCAACTTTTTTGACTGCTTTGATCTTCACATACATGTTCACAGCTGGACTCGTGCGACAGAAACATTCTCTAGCATCATAGACTACATCACTTCAAACATACAAGAGAATGTCTGCTGCTTGGTGTTTAATCCCGATCTCTCGGATCATAATGCCATTCTGGCCAGAATTCCTATTGAGGCAGGCGGTTTGGCAGAGTTTATAGTGGTCATAACTTTGAACAATTTTGTGACTTGTGTGAATCTTTCAACTGGTATTCTGTTCTTCGAGAGGGTAATCCTCTGGGAGTTGCTTTTCCTGACCTTCATTTGAGGCCAAAGCGCAAAGACAGAAAATATAGCTGACAGGAGGGATACGTACTTCTGTGATTTTTAGCCTCAAATCTTTGATTTTTAAACAGTCTCCTGTAGAAAAATCTACAGGATCATCACTCGTAATGCTAAAAACATTATTATTCTGAACGTTTTTCTGATTCTAAAAATAAACAAGGCGAATCGTGGACTATTGTCAATGAAATTACTAATCTCTATTAGTATATCTTCATAAATAAATACTGACTCCAACACTCTGATCGATTATTATTGCTCGAATGGCAATGGTCTAACTAAAGATCTTTATCCAGTCACAGACCCACTAATATATATCTAGTGTGAATGTGACCGATACACTAAATGTTTTTACTCCAAATAGTCCCTGTGAAAGCAGAACAATCGTAAGTTCTATGAAAAACAAAAAAGGAACAACTGACGATGAAATATCTGTCAGGGTACTGGAAAGTGTACCTGATAGTGTCATTGCTGCTCTATCACACGTTATTAATATCTCCTTCATGTATTCTCTTTTCCATGATGCTTTAAGTTGGCTAAATCAATACCTCTTTACAAGGGCGGTGATCAGTTGACTCCCTCAAATTATAGGCCGATTTATTTGCTGTCTACTCTCTCCAAGCTTGTTGAAGACCTATTGAAGGATCATCACATTCTTACTGAAAATCAGTATTGATTTCGTTCTAATAGGAGCATATCTGATGCAATGTTCGACTTTCTGTCAGGAAATTTCCAGGGTATAAATAGGCGAATGGCAACTGCTGCAGTGTTTTGTGACCTGTCCAAAGCCTTCGAATGTGTTTGTCACGAGGTGCTGCTGCGGAAACTATTTGCTTACGGGATTCGAAGCGAGGCACTTCGGTGGTTCGAGAGCTATAATGTGTGTGGCCGGGAACAGTCTGGTCACATAGATGGTGTGTCGTCTAGCAGGCAGGGTTCCGTATTGAGGTCAATCCTTTTGTTGACATATGTGAATAATTTGACTATGCTTGAGACTGCTGGCGCTTTACGCTATTTGCAGATGACACCACCGTACTGTGGCGCGACGAGGAACCAGGGCAGCTACTGTGGGATATTGAGTTGGATCTCGGAAGTATTAAGCAGTGGCGTGACGTCAATCGTCTCTGCTTGAACAGGTCTAAAACTAACCTCATCGGCTTCAACTGTTCTGTTATTGGCCTTATATTTGGTGATAACACCATCCAGGCTGTGCATGAATTCTTCTAGGTTTCTAGGTCTGTGTATTGACGAAAACCTAAAATTCTATCCTCATATCGTAAAAAAAAGTTGAACAAAAGAGTAGCATCTGGTTGTTTTTATGTTCGGGCTGCCTTTTAACTTGGTGGAGAAGTGGCGCGTAACGTGTATTATGCCCTTGTTGAGTCACATATCAGATAGTCCTTGCCGTTTTGGGGAGCTTGCTCTCGATATCTGTACCAATCTGTCTCGTTCTACAGAAGAGAGCTGTTCGAAATCTATGTAATGCGCATCTAATAACCCCCTGTAAACATCTTTTTATCAAGCACTCTATTCTTTATTCTGGAAATGGCTTGCCTAATTCACAAAAATAAGTATCAATTTCCCAATCCTCAGCCGGTATATGGCACATGTCAAATTAACAATGTTCTCTTGCCCATTCCAAATTCCAACCTTGTGAGAAATTCCGTGATTTACAGTTGCAAATCACGTTGATCTGCTGATTAGAAATATTCAAGACTTAAAAGCCTTTCGCAAAACTTTGAAATGCCCTTTATTGAAGAGAGCTTTCTATTCCATGGACGAGTTTTTCGAGCATAACTAAAAAGTTCATTATATTCTATTTTTAAGTTATGACGTGTGTGCATGTCTCAATTAATGAGTTATCAAAATTTTATTGTGATAAATGGCCGCAATAAGCCATTACAATTTTGACTGTGCTGATGTAAGTACTGTGATAATGTATACTACCGAGGAAACGGAATGTGTTTTAACTCCCAACGCTTATGTTTTTCTGGTATGTATTTCTCCTTTTTTTATTTTGTTTCGTTTTGTTCTATATTTTGTATGGATACATTTTATAAAGCTTTGTCAATAAGAAATATTACGTGTAATATTTTTTAGACAATAGAGCACTTTACATGCATTGTTCTTTGAGATAAATGTAGTTCGTTCTGTTTATCATGTCTTGAAGCCAGTTGCCATTGCCAATTCTTTATAAACCGAATCTAGTGACTAAAAAATGCGATACAAAATTTAATTGAATTTTTCAACTTTTGAAAAATGTAGGATATTCAAGGGTTAGATACTATTTGATAGAAAATAAAGATATTTTTAAAAGGATTAAAGTCAAAACATCTATCCATACCTCGATCCATACACCTATTATTTATCAAATATATTTTTAAAAATGTATCAATTAAATTACCTGTTAACTTGGGTCATAACAATCATACCTGGATTAAAAAACTTTTGGTGCTTACATTATAAATAGAGCGCAAACCTCGTACCTATATGATTTTTGGTAAACGAGATCCCATGGTATAAAATGTGCTCAAAATAAATAGACAACAGTTAACACTGAAGTTCCAGAAGTTTGTATTCCACTTAAATAAATTCTGGAGCCCCACTTGACGGTGAGGGCCATTTACACTGAAAATAAATATATGCTCGACTTTTCCTCTATGCTATTTAGTTCAGCTTAAAGCCTATGATAATCCCGATGTATTTATAAAACTGAACGTATATTCATAAACGAATAACTCAAAGCTGTAAGCGATATCTTCACCAACTGTTAGGACAGGCTCCTTTAACACCCCACACAATTATCGTTGTTTATTTTAGCTAGCAAAGGCGCCAAACTACTCAAGACGAAAATGAACATACTGTCTTAAAAGCTAAAATTTCGCCAGAGGAACTGTTTCCGTCTGAAAGCACGAGACATTCTAAATTCCTTAGAAAACTATTTGATCTTCCAGAAACAGACTTTTTATTTCGTTTTGTAGATATTAATAAAACCAACGTACAGGATGTACACATAACAAACAACAGCTCTCTTAAGATCGTTAGAACTCTCATTGGATTTTTTCAACTAGAATCATAATCTCATTTTGAAACTAACTGCATATTATATATAGATACCTATTTTATACCTAATATTTTTATAGGGAACCGTTCTTAAGAGATAAAGCTTTAAAAATAGGAATACAAATTAGGATTTCGCGATTCAATTACTGTTTTCTCTCTTTTTATGTTTGTATAACTAATGAATTAGGCCTTTTTATTAATCCATTAGAATAGTGACTTAAAGAGAAAAGACTAATGCAAAGACATTGGCATGTTGAAGAAGTGGCACAAATATAATATATTAAATTTAATTGCAGAAAATGTTAATAGTAAATTAACAAATAATAGCTGTTATAGTGACTGTATAGGTGCTTAATACCTCATCAAAACTTTATGCCGCAGTACATGCATATTAAGGTTTGAAAGTGTCACAAATTGTTATTTAAGAAGAAAGGACTGCATTAACTTTGTGTTTAACAACCGTTATTAAAAAAAACACTTCTAAAATTTAATAGCGCAAGGTACTAAGGTACTCATCAAATGATAGTAAATTTCAACATAATTTATATTAATTTGCATACGCAAGATGACCAGAGACGTACTGAAACATTTTCAAGAAAAGTTATACATTTCTTAAGGTGCCTATCCGCCAAAGCAACATAGCGCAATTTTTTTGTTTATGTACGTTGCCGTCAGCTTCAAAATATAGAAACAAGGCAATAAGCAAAGCAAAAACTATTCAGTTCGATCTTAACTGTTTTTTTAAGTACACTATGTACTCAATCAGAGTACCTGATCTAGCTTCAGTGCTTTAATAAAAGCAAGTAGTCTGGATGGTTCTACGGATGGAAGTTCCTCCCTAACCCGAAGCAGGCCATTCAACTGTTCACGATCCCTTCGCACTCCGTGAAAGTGTTCCGGCGTTTCCTCCCCCTCCTTACAGAACCGGCACCGGTCATCGTTTTCAATTTTTATTCTCTCCAGGTGCCTTCTCAACCGGCAGTGGCCCGTAAGAAAGCCGATGAGGTGGCGGAGATTGCTCTTACTTAAGGTTTTTTGATCTTCCTGGGTGAGGGGTCCCTATAAACATCTTTGACTGCCTTTAATTCGCTCTTCTTTCCTGAACTCTTCCTGTGTGCATCATTATGCCATAGAAGGGTTCCGGTCCTAAAAGCGGTTTTTTGCTCATACTTTTGCCCTCTATCCCAGCGTGTCCTGGAATCCATTGAAGGGATAGTTTGTTATCCTTGCCTAGTTCGTTAGGCTATCTAGGTATTTCCATAACATTCTGGAGCTGATTTTTTATGGCTGCTTGACTGTTTGAGAAGATAACAATCTCTTTCTTCCTATATTTCTGTCAAGGTTGAACTGCGCACATCTTTCTATGGCGTGAATTTCCGCCTAGAATATGTACGTGTATCTTCCCATTGCTTCGAAAAATTTGGTTCCTGGCCCAAATACTTGGGCACAGGTCCCCAAATACTTCGGTACAGATCCCTTGTTCAGTTCTTGACCAATCTGTATACCATTTTATGGCACTTTGCTGCAATGTGAGAATTCCAGTGGTGTTCTTTTTTCATTATGCTCTACTTCTTATCACTACCGGAAGTATTTTTCAAAATTGTATATTTTGACTATATCGTCCCTGGGGAGCCCAAGAAGTGGTATATGCTTTGTCAGGGATGTCAATTCACTCTTTCTAAGCCATCCTCCCTCGCCCGCTCCCTCTCCTGTGATTCTAGTCATTGCTTGACTAGCTGCTCCCTCCACAACAACAATGTGTAGAAGTGCAAGGCCCCACAATTGCCTCGATTGCTGCTGTTGGCAAAGAAAATAATAGCTACGCAATAGAAAACGCATAACAAGCTTTTAACGAATTTCCGCCAGAGCGCGAGACCTCCGAAATTTGCTGCTCTATTTACGAATAAATTAAATCTCGCACTGAAATCCTCGAAATACAGGCCGCGGCGTTGCCGCCTTACCGACCGTTGACTAAAAGCCGGCGGCAAGAGCTTGGTTTAAATAAAAATGTTAGACGTGTCGAAGTATTAACGCTTAACATTTTCGAAAATAATTTAAAAATTGAAATGTTATTTATTACGATTTTGAAATGCCGTGTTTTTAATTTAATTGAATGTTCATTTTGCAAATGACCTTTTTTATGTGGCGTATTCTTTTAGTTATAAATAATGAAATAATTTTTAAATAGGTAGATTTATAGTCATAAGTAGTTTTATTTTTTAACGCCGTTTCATTTTTTTTCTCAGACTTTGTAAAAAAAAGTTCTTAGGTTATAGTTTATGAAGAATCTTATTCTTTAGCTTGAGTTCGATATATTTAAATGAAACATTAGGTAAAGAGATAGAGGTACCTATATTTTATCCAAATATTTCATGAACAAAATTATTAACATATAAAATTGAAATAAAATAAAACAAGCAAATATCTATTAATACTAACAGGTACCTGGTACAGTCGTGCGCAAAAGGACAAAAATGACATATAAACACAAAAATGGTACAACAACAGTTGAATAATTTCGGTTAAATAAAATAGACAACTGATGATTTTAACGAATAATAAGGAATGAACACAATCCGTTTTATTTTTAACTGTTGGACCGAACATTCGATGTCACTGTCACTACATGTATTAAAATGGCAGTAATATTATAACGCACGGGTGCAGATAAAAGCCGGTTTTCAGTTTTTTCCGTACAACAATAGTATATTGTGTAACTAGTAGGAAAAGCAAAACATTCCTAGACGATTGTGGTAATTACTGGACGAGACGCAGCCGAGGCCAGGAACACAGGAGTCCAGGAATGTGCTTTTGCCACGTGTTGCACATACTATTTTTTATCCGATCGCAATTAATTAGAATACGTACTTATAAAAATAGAGCCAAATATTACTCTAAATAAAAACGGTGTTTTAAATTTAAACTCAACATAATATCAAGTCTTGAATCGAGCGAGTAACTATGGAAGCTACAACTAAAAATTAATTTGATAAACGTCAGATCTGACAAATAAGGCGTTTGAATAATATTATATTTCCGGCCTAGGACGGAAATGTTATACTTCCTTACAGTTATTGCCAATTCCTGTACAGTTATTGCATGTTGCTAAGCAACGAATACAATATACTGGAATGATGCCTTTTGCGGTGAGAAAACACATCCGAAAGGCGTAGTTTTTCGCTCGATCGGATAAAAAAATACTTTTTATTACGCATGCATCATAATCAACGATTATCGCACGCTGCAGCGTGCTTAAAATGATGTTTATGATGCGCCTACTTTTTTAAAGGTTGCTATAGAAACATTTGATCTACCTTTTTTTACCTGGATATAGCAGCGTAAACAAATCCCTAACAACCACGTTTTATCATTTTAAAGCCCACTGAAAAAAAAATGCAAAATTGTAAAAAAAAACTGTTTAATATTTAAAACATTTTTGAGATTATGATGCATTCGTAATAAAAAATAGCGTGTATAAGAGGCCTTTAAAGCCCTTGCGACTTACAAAACACTTGTTATGTCGCTCGTGCTTTAAAGGCCCTCTTATACACTTATATCATAATATACGATTAGATAGACTAAATAACTTCTCACATGATAAAATTACCTACGTAAGTAGCTATAACCTTCTTTCCTAAATGACACCAAGAAATATGAGATTTTTAGGGTAATGAATATTGAAATGTGCTTATTAAAAAAATCAAATGATAATGAACGTTAAACAAATTTCGCCTTTTTGCAGTAAAACAAAATCCGTCATAAAAATTTGGGAATATACAGGATGTTGAGATAAAATTGAACTGGTGACTATTACTTATCACCATTATTAAACGATTGCAATTTTGAAATAGACAGACCTTGAGACAGACATACAAGAGCTTTTAAAATTTGTATTCCCAAGGATCCAGAAAATCTCCAATTAAAATAATTTAAGAAAAAAAAACACGAATAACCTGACCTTATCTGGTATTTGTCAATATATCATTGGTAGAGGGATGAAAACCAATACTTGATTGACAGATATATGAAACAATAGGTATATGAATGTTCTACTCTTTTTGTCTAAATTTTTTTTTTTGCTATTCTGAGTTTACCTAGATATACATACTTGAGAACAAAAACGCAGCCTGGTTGACGATGGCATAAATTGAGTTCACTACGATGACATTATATCTTTGGAGTTGCAAATTGAATGAAAAATATTGAACTTGTTTTGACTTAAGGTATTAAATATAAAACAAAGACGCAATCAATAGGCGTAACTGTCGTGGAACGCCAAGAGGATTTTTATGAACAATTATCAAACAGTTTTGGCAGATGTTATATTGATTTTACATTTTAATCAAGGGTTCCACAAGAGTTAAGTCCTCTGAACGCGTCCATTGAAAGAATGTATCTTCTTTATTATTCAGGATAAGTTCATACAATTCTGAATGGTGGTGACAAGTTTTGGTCCATGACTTTATAGATACACCATGCCCTTTTAAGGCATAAGAAAGGAAAAGAAAAAAACTTGACCGCTGCGCGCATGCACATCACAATGAAATAGTATATTATTTTATACGGAGGAAAAGTGATACTTTTCATGGCGCGCTCGTGTTTAACAGCCGAACGGAGTGAGGCTGGTAATAGAGAGCAAGCCATGAAAAGTAACTTTTCCTCCAAATAAAATAAGCTGTTTTTTCTTCAAATGTCGACAAATTAATGCAAAAACATCTCTTTTTAATAGTAATAATATCTAATTATTATTAAAGATAAGTGGGTTCGCAAGGCGGCTTAGACCGGTGGCGGTGAATAGGCACAGGTTGTTGCTATGGTAATGTAACATAAAGCTGTCAGTGGACACTGTCAACAATAATTATTTTTTTAAGATTGCGTCTCCGATTGCGTTTTAATTCCGTATTGATAAGCAGTTATTGAGTAAGTTCGATTAAATAATAACCAATTTGTTCCTAAATTAGTGATTTTTAGAAATGCAGTCACAAATTGAGTGATAAATACAAAATGTAGTTTAATAAATCTTGAGTTGTTGACGCTTATTTTGTTGTCTGTTTGTATTGTATCTATGTTGCTATGACAACACTTTTACCCCCGCCGGCGGAAAAGTGAAAAGTAAAGCTCCGGCGGAGGAAACACGAAACTTCACGGCCGCCTACACAGTCGAGTAATGACGGATTTACTGACGTTTGAAGAAAAATTGTGTTTTGGTCTGTGAAAGACTTTCCAGGGTATTAGGATGCATGCCCTTTTAAGGACAGATAATTGTGCTTTCTTAAAAGGGCATGTATTGTAATATCACCGAAAATCTTTCACAAAAAAAGCCTCAAAATCTGTTTCATCTTTCTAAATTGTATAAAATTTTGGGTCAAAACATGTCACCACCACTTTAATAAGCTCTAAAATATCATTTACTTGTTTTTTAAATTTTTAATTTTTTGAACAAATTTTTTCTTGGGGGAAACATGCCATTTGCAAAATTTAAATAAATTGGTTTTTACGAGATGTTCAATAAAAAATATCTTATGCATATAGCAAGGATTCTCTTTGCTACCTAGCCAGCGCAAGGATTTGCTTACAATCATATTTTTTATTTTCAAACCAATGAATTCCCGATCTTTATAATTATCGAAATAGTGTTTTATAAGCAAATAGGCACGGTGAACAAACAATGCTGTTTCTTCTGATGGAACTACCAAAGACATTTTATTATCCCCACCGTAATTTTTATGAAAAAGAAAGGTTTGCTTTAAATTTGACATTTCGGTTTTATTCTCATTAGAGGGAGGGACTATAAAGCAGTGAGGGCATTTAAATTTGTCTTTAACCTTTTTAATAAGATATCCCGCATAGTAAGTTACTGCCCCTTCTTCTAATGTGCTTGTTTTGGCTCTATATGATTGAGAGGTACTCTGAGAAGTATTCTGAGAGACGTTTAAACCAGCCTCAGAACTGCTAATTGTTTCGATGTCTAAATGATCATCTTTTAATGAGTCATCTAAATCTTCGTTAATAACAGCGCCGGCGTCGTTTTGAGTGTTATTATTTAATAATGACGTAAACAAAATAGGCTCATCTTTGTCCTCCTGACAGTTTGAAGATTTAGAGGGCCTAATTAATCCAGTCATTGTTTGAATTCGAAATGACTGTCGCAAAGACTTTGCGGAAGGATTCAAGTTCCACCCACCACGTTGTCTAATTACAGAAAAAAAGTTTTCCAAGAAGTCTTGGTTTAATCGTTTCGTCAAAATAAAATTATTGTTATCATTTTTTTCACTTTCAAAGAGTTGAAATATTCCATTAATACTTTGTACAATCCCATCAAAGCACGGCGGTCTTGTTTCTTTAAAGTCTTTTTTAGCACTGATAGAGATGGTTAGTTTAGTTATTGAATTAAAGACTTCTCTTCCTTTTTTTAGAATATTAATAACTTTGCAGTTTTTTTCATTTAGACCGCACCGGTAGGGGTTTCTATTATATAGCTTATCACTATTAAGGGCATCAAACAAATTATTTAAAAATAAAACAAAATTAGCTGTTGGTGAGCCGTAATTATCATCTATTTGCCGATTACTAATGCACGTTTTAATTGCAGCGGCCATGGTTTTTGAAAATACTTGAAGTGCCAATCTGCAAGACATTTTTTCAAAACAATTAGGGTTAATATGTTTTTCAGTTATTTTTGTGAGTGCCCTACCAGAAGCTGAATCTTTATCAATGTCAAATGTTTTTTTAATAACATCAAATCTTATGATTTTTTCTTGGAGTTTAAAAAAACCGGTCATTAAATTATTACGAACACTTTTGAAAAGATGGGGCACATCAAATATTGCAAATATTTTAAAATTCTTTACATTAAAAAATGGATTTTCTTTGGTGACTCCTAAAAGCTTAAATGCACCCCTATTGTTGCTTCCTTGGTCACACACTACTAATTTTGGAATAAAACCTATATCAATAAGAGATGTTAAATTATCTTCAATTAGTGTTTTAAGATTATTTTGCCGAATAGATCCATGACAAAAATAATATGATATAGGAATTTTCCAATTTTTAAGAAGACCTCTTATTGAAAATACTAGTGCATGTGTTGCACTTTTTGACGCCCTCCCTAATGGCCCCAAATCCTCAAAACCTTCTACTAAGTCAAGTTTTCTGTTGTACTCAATTAATTCTTTAATACTCATTTCATCAAAAGCGAGTACACATTTCTTTTCGTTTTTTGTCACAGCCGCACATCGTAATTTTAAGTGTTCTTTTATGCCTTCATCGAACCCCGTCTTAAACAAATTTTGCCCAATCCACCTTCGGATTGTAGAGACTGATGGAAGGACAATTCCTTTTCTTCTCAAAAACTGATATGCTGAGGGCGATTTATAAAACAAAGAAATGGATATTTGTTTTTCTTGGAGATTCCAAATTTTTCTTGACGGTCCTCGTAACTGCATTAAAACAAAATTTTTAGCAAAACTCGAAAAATGATGTAGAAAGGGTAACAGGGTTATTAATTTATTTTGTCTATTTTTTTGCGTTAAAATATTAATTCGTTTATGACATCTTTTTACTTTTGAAGACATAAATTTAATATGTTTTTTTAATTTGATTTTTCTTGGTGTCATTTGGGTATCAGGCATTTGAGTAATATCATCGATAACTCTTTCGTTTTCGTGGTCTAAACCACTGTCGAACCTAGGTCGTTTCCTGGCAAACTCGTCTGTTGTGGAACTGAGTGAGAGAAGATCATGTTCGCGCCCTGAATACGTTTTCTTCGGAATGTTAACTCTCAATAATTCTTGTTGATCATAATTCTCGTTGAACTTTTTTGGGACGGCGTTAGGTTTTAAATAATGTTTTTTTCCGATTTGTAGTCTTGGTTAGTAAAATGTTTGTCACAAATATGTTTCTTTTTAAGTGTCCCAGCGTCTAACCCAAGCAAACTTGTGTTTCCTAAAATGACCAGTCTCGAACAATTATTTAAATGACGAAACAAGGATAAAAATTAAAATGGGTATTAAATAAACCCAAAGAAAGAATACTTTATCCATAAAATAAAACTATCTACCTACGCAGAATAAACAAAAATCGAATTTTTCGCATCTAAATACTAAACTAATAAAGCTCCAGTTTAAGTACAGGGTTTCCCAATTTCGAGCCTCATCATTAGGATCTCGGAAACTAGAAGAGATAAGAGGTCGGTTAAATGGAGGCAAAGTTGCGCAATTTGATGCTGATCAAAATGCCACCTTAAAAGTAAAAAAAATCCGAATACTTCCGAAGATATTTAGAAAAAAACCAAATATTCGCGATTTAATTTTTATTTTTTTATGACTCTATTTGAATAGATATAGCAAAATAAATTTCACATTCTTATTGCTACTTTTTCTGTTCTACAGATGGTATTATCAGATTTTCAAACCGACGTTTCGTCTTTGAGCTGCCATCATCATTTTTGTTTTTTTAAATACGGCCCTGGATTTTTTATTACGGATTTTAAGTGCTTCTAAAGTCCCAAAACCAATAATGTACCACACTTGTTCGAAAAATTCATATTAATGTCATTTTTCATAAGAACTCATGTGTTAGAGAGAGACAGAAAACAGATTTTTGGTGAAATCTTAACAGTAAATCGTTAAAATGATTGTTTTCGAATAAGTGCAATATATCATTCGTTCTGGCACATCAGATTCTCTTAAAAACTGATATAAATGAGCTACTATCTTCTGTCTCTCTCTAACACATGAGTTCTTATGGAAAATGCCATTAATACGAATTTTTCCAATAAGTGCGATACATCATTGGTTTTGAGACCTTATATGCTCTTAAAATCCATAATAAAAAATCCAGGACCGTATTTAAAAAAACAAAGTTAATGATGACAGTTCGACGAAACGTCGGTTTGAAAATCTGATAACACCGTTTTGTAGAACAGAAAAAGTAACAATGAGAATGTGAAATTTATTTTGTTATATCTATGCAAATAGAATCGTAAAAAATAAAAATTAAATCGCAAATATTCGTTTTTTTCCAAAAATCTTCGGATGTATTCGGAATTTTTAAACTTGTAAGGTGGCATTTCGATCAGCATCAAATGGCGCAACTTTGCCTCCATTTAACCGACCTCGTATCTCTTCTAGTTTCCGAGACCCCAATGATGAGGCTCGAATTTGGGACACCCTGTACACTTCAGCATCGAAAACTAAACGATTCAATTCCAGAAAAATTAAAAAATAATAAAATTAACTTCATGAAGGTCTCAATGTGCATTTTTTTTTAGTAATCACAAAATGAAATTTTAAATAATATTTCGGGATTTGGATTTATAAATTTGGTAGGACGCCATTTTGTTCGGAAAAGTGACAGAGATTATAAACTTTTAGGACATATCTAATTAATCTTTCATCAAAAGAGTGCGAAATTTGAAATTTTCTACTGTAATCGTAGGAAAATTATTTTTTCTCCGATTGACAGCAAATATTAATTTTGTAGACACATATCAATCAGCAAAGTATTACTTTTCCTGTCCAGGCAGCAAAGTAAGTACTTTGCTGCCTAGGCAGCAAAGTGATTAGTCTCCATGGGAATAAAACGTTTGAGATAAGTTGTCAAACTATAATTATTATGGACATATACATTTCCATAGCAACCAACCGTTCCAACAATTGCGATTTCTATCAAATTTTGTCTTAATTTATCACTACAGGAAAAATAAAAAGATTGTGGGAATTGTAATAATTTGCAAATATACAATATACATATATCATTATAAACAATCGGAGAAAAAATTATATGTTCAACTCGGCAGCAAAGTAGATTGACTGCCTTAGCTGAATTCCTAATTCCTAGCCTCGCTACGCTCGGCTATGAACTATCAGCCGCGGCAGTCAATCTACTACTTTGCTGCCTAGTAAAACAAATAACTATTTTCCTACGAAATAATATCGTTACTTTCTACACAAAAGTAGCAAAACACCCTTCCAAAGAACATCATGTCCAAATGTGAAGCAAAAATTTAAGTTAGGCAAAAAAAGCGAAGAAAAAAGCAAGCAATTAAAGAACTATAAAAGTGGCAGATGCCCTTTTATTTAAAACAAGTATAAAATAATTTTTATATGCTCGGTTAATGTAATCAAAAAATATATTTCCGTAATTAAAGAGGTAACGATTAAGTATGTAACAATATATCTATTCAAAACGTTTTTATTTAGGCAACAGCAAAATTGGAATGAACAAATTAGGTGTTTTTTTATCATAAAATATGCAACCCAAAAAAGCAGTAATATATATTTTTTTAATTATGCTTTCTCATGTGTATGATATTACATAGGTACTTACCGGAGTTAACTACCCATTTTTTACAAATGTCTTCGTTTTTATATGGAAACCGAAACATTTTAATTTTGTCATCTCTTCGACTAGCACGACAGTTAAAATACTGGCATACATTCCCTGACATGTTTCTGGGTATCAATACCTAATTATAATTTTATAATAAAAATTATAAAAAATAATATCACCTATACAACTCTCCGAGCGTGAGCTCTAACTCCTAGGCAAGCTAACAATGAAAGTAAATTAATAAAAATCCTACTTTCTCGACAAGCGCGCGCCAAACGCGTGCCGTCCAGTCTTTCCATTGAACAACAAATTCGTGGAAATTCTCGCGGCACTCGGCAGTCGCGGCGCTTCTTCTATGAATCTTTGGCAACATTGTACGGCTCGTATGTGGATTTCCAAGAAAGGAGCCAGGCTTAGAAAAGCCTGGCTCCATCGAAGGGGTCTGTCGCTTTACATTGGATAATTCTTCTATTGCGTAGCAAATTTTCTTTGCTGTTGGACATGTTTTGATTGCATCTGCTATGCTTATGTACGCCAGGCGTTGTACAGGGCGTGGCACACCATGAGGCTCTCGTAGCCTTAGTTACAACTCCTTCCTGTGTTTATTCCAAATTGTTCTAATCTAATCTGATTTTTATTTATTATAATCGTTTTCACGCATCGAATAGTGGTTGAAAATGTCAAACGATTAACCGAAGATGAATAATTGGAAGCTCTTGCCCAGGTTATTTGTGATACAGAATCTGATGAAGAAGAGGTTCACCACCACCTAGATATATCAGAAAATCAGCTTATCATATGGTCATTCGGAACGGAACAAGAAATGAGTGACTTAGATATTTCAGAAGACGAAACGTGCCGAATTCAGATTTAGTAGAAATATAGTAGTGTATTAACATATCGTCTTTCACCATATAGTTTTGTGAAAACACCCTGTTTTCTCGTAGTATGATTGAGCTATAATTAAAACCAGAATAGATTTATTTCATCTCAGGTAAACAGCAATTTGTGCATTGAAAGCATCGCACTTGAGTTACTCCTGAGTCCGAACCTGGATTGTCTGTAGATTCCATTATATAAAACAATCCCTGGAAATATAGCTAGTTCTCACTCTCCGTCAAGGAAAATGTTTTTAAACGTTTAAATTTAATATATCTTTAACTCCGCCAATGTTATAAAAATAACATATTATTATGTCAAATAAAGAAAGAACATTTTTCCACCCCCCTCAAATGCATTCTGCGTCCGCGCAATTTCCGCTCAGTTCTCCCTGCCGGTAAAAAAAAGTTGAAAAAGTGCAGTACGAGCATTCAACTAGTTAACATCTGCCTGATCTGCCTCTGTCGCAACACTCATTGGCGCCAAGATATTAGGCCGTTTGTCATTTGTTGCCCATATATTAAGGAAATATCTCGTGTACTCTGTGTTCCCCTTATCTAACTTGGGTTAGGGAATCTTTTGGACGTTTTAGGTCCATTTTCTCAAGACGTAGAGGTTGCAGCGTCTCTCCCATTGGTGACGATAAGAGAAGTTAAAATGGCGATTTGAAATCTGTAGTAAGACAGATATATTCCTGTACTTAAGACTAGAATCAAGTTTCGGAGTCTGGTGAAGTTAACTTTCAATAGTTAATCTCATTTAAGTATCGAGATTCTGTGTGAGAGGAAGAATGCATGAGAGTAGTTAGAAAACATTTGATTTATTGTTCATATTTAATAAATAAATAAATCCTGTATTATTAACGTACCAAATACCTTTAAAAATATATATACTTAATACATGTTTCTTCACACCCTATGAAATCCCATCACCTATCTAAAGTGGTCATATAAAAAATTAATTACCATCCCCTCTTTGTGGTCATAAATGATTTAATAATAATTGTTTATGCCGACCAGTAGTTAATTCAAGCAATCAGTATGTTGGCAAGGACAAAGAAAGTAATATGGTTCAGAAATAGGGCTGTGAGTAAATTTAGTAAAACCAGTAAGGAAAAATTTATAAAAATATTACCAGGACGACAGCAGCAGCATGATAAAACGGGGCGTGTATACAGTGGGCAAAATGTAGCACATATTCTGTCAGTAGTAATCAAAATTGTGGTCCATGACTTTTTCTTCCAGTTGATAAAGATAGCAGGGAGCAATTGTGCAACATCACGCACCCTAATTCTGCCAAGACATACAGAAAATTTTTTTAAAAACACTCGCTTTGTCGTTGGTGAGCCCACATCTGTCCGAACGAGCCGTCTCGGTAACGAGAAAATTAAGAGGGAATGGACCAAGAGCCTCCCACATGCTTTATCTGTGGCAGAAAAAAATAGTTACCATGCACAATCACATGGCACCTGCAGCATATCAGTATGTAAAGAACATATTGATACTGTCATTCATTATCATCATTTTCATCCACTGCTGAACCTAGGCCTGTTCTAGGTGTTTCCATCTTGTGCTGTTTCAATCCGATTCGTCGCAATTCTTTTGATATCATCTGACTACCAGATGAGATGTCTACCACGGCTACGTGTGTCACTCCTTGGCCTCCATTCAAGAATCTTCTTCGTCCATCTCCCATCTCGCAATCTTGCCACATGTCTTGTCCATCTCCATTTGAGCTTCGCAATGCGTTCAATAATATCATCTACCCGTGATCTTCTACGTATCTCCTCATTTCTTACTCTGTCTCTCAGCGTTAGGCGAAGCATTGAACGTTCCATTTTTCTTTGGGCTATTTTTAACTGTTTTACTGATTTTTTTGTAAGAGTAACGGTTCCAGCCCCGTATGTGAGAACTGGCAAGACACACTGGTTGAACACCCTTCTTGTTAGAAAGCCCTTATCTATAATATAGGGCTTTCTATAGGGCGAGACCAATCGGGAGAAAAACTTCGTAACGGTACGTCGGATCGCTCTGAAACTTATACCAATCGATTTGTAATCGAAAAAAAAAATTTTGATTTTTTGTCTGTATGTGTGTGTGTGTGTGTGTGTGTGTGTGTA
>JAEQML010063479.1:0-23115 GCA_016904865.1 Pissodes strobi
TTTTTCTCTTTCTTACAAAAAAGGGATTTACCCATCCTCTTGGAAAGTCGCTCGAGTGCAACCTGTTCCAAAAAAAGGCAAGAAAACCACGCCCTCAAACTATCGCCCAATTGCCTTGCTTCCAATAATCTCCAGTCATGGAACGTGTTGTCAACCAGCAACTACTCAAGTACCTCGAGAGCAACATAATAATCAGCGATAATCCTTGGGACTGCCCGCCTCTCTCTGCAGCTGGCTGGCCAGTTTCCTTAAAAACCGATCCCTACACGTTGCAGTCGATGGACACATCTCGGACACATTCACCATCAACGCGGGCGTGCCTCAGGGCGCAATACTTTTACCAACTCTGTTCCTCATCTATATTAATGACCTGCTGATCGAAACGAATAATCCTGTTTACAGTTTTGCAGATGACAGTACCCTTGTCTCCCACTTTAGATCAGAAAAATCCTTACCAGCGACTGAGACTCATCATCGCAGACAGGAGCATATTACAGTAATTAATCAAGACCTGGAGAAAGTTCAAACTTCGGGCGACCGAAATTTGGTCCAGTTCAATGCAGCAAAGACCCAAGCAGCAACGTTTACTAAGAGGGCCAATACAGCGGGCCCTGACATCATTATGGCAGGATCGACTATTCCTTCATCCTCGTCAATCGGGCTGCTGGGTGTCTCGGTCAACAGCAATATGTCATGGCATGACCATGTTGCTGACATCGCAAAATCAGACTCCCAGCAGCTTGGGGCGCTATTTCGCAACAAAAAATTCTATACACCGCAGTAGTGGCTCTTGCTGTACAAAGCGCAAATAAGACCGTGCTTAGAATATTGCTCACATATCTGGGGTGCCGCACCAAGGCATACCCTAAAGCTGTTAGATTCCATTCAGAAGAGGGCTGTGCGCCTCGTCGGCGATCGGGAGTTGACCCGGAATCTGGATAGTCTGGAACATTGCAGACATGTGGCCGAGATGTCTCTGTTTTACAGATGCTTTCACGGCAGATGGTCCCAGGATTTGGCCCGCATAATCCCGCCCCTGGCAACTCCTGGCAGACAGTCCCGACAGACGGCAAGAGCGCACCAGTTCGTCGTACAACTAGAAACACCTAGAACATCGCTTTACCAGAACTCCTTTGTCTGGCGCACTGCATCACTGTGGAACTCACTTCCTGGACATCTGTTTCCCACTAATTACAACCTACAAATATTCAAGAACTGTGTCAATCAACATCTTCGCACACACACCGCTCGTCGAGCGCCATAGGATCTCCCTTTAGTGTGTGTGCCACTGCCATAAAAAAAAAGAAAGAGATTGTCTTCTTCTCAGACAGTTAAGCAGCCATCAAAGCGTTGAGCTCAATAACAATCAGCTCAGGAAAGAGCAAACCAAATGGATCAGTCTATGGGAGCGCCTTCCAGGGTTAAGGCAATCAAATATGTTTTTAGGGTTCCCTCACTCAGGAAGATCGAAACACCTTATAACATTGAGTAAGAACAATCTCCGCATCCTCACCGGCTTTATTATGGACTGCCGGTTGAGAAAGCACTTGGGGAGAATAAAAATTGAAAACGTGGACAGATGCCGGTTCCGAACACATTCTCACGGAGTGCGAGGCGGTCGCGAACATGCGAATGGCCTGCTTCGGGTGCTGCATCTTCGAACAGGAGGAATTTCCATCTATAGAACCACCCAGACTAAAAAGCTGGATGAGGTACTCTGATTGAGAATCACATCAATGGAAGCACCATGGAAAGGGGACCCCCAAATTTTCACTTGTACGCTGATGACACGCAGCTAGTTACAGTAGTTGATCCCGCTGCTCCAACAAGAGCACTCACCCAGCTTAATGACTCCTTCAATGGACAATAAGCCATGGCCTAAAACTCAATGCATCTAAAAGCTGCCTGCTTTATGTTGGAACTTCACACATGAGACAAAAGATGCGCGAAATCACGTTAATGCTCGTTCAGATTGGTGGGGAGGTGCTACATGAGAAGGAACACTCAAGGAATAACATTTGATCAAAATCTGAATTTTGAGCAGCATGCACGAAATGTTATAAGATTCATGTATTTAAAATTGAAATGCTTGCATGCATTTAAGAATACTCTTTCCAAGTCTATTAAGTGGAGACTGGTAGAATCTCTAATTTTCCCACTCTTTGAATATTGCCTGCCAGTTTACTTTGGTTTTTAACACATGAATTTAAGAACAAACTACAGTATGCTCAGAATTCCTGTTTGAGATTTGCACATCTTATTAGGAAATATGATGTGATGTGATGATAAGTGGTTTGACAATTTTCTCAGAGAACTGAGGGATAGAATTTGCCTTTTAAGGCGGGTTAACCAGAAGTATCCCGCCTTGGTATCTGCTGAAGCGGTGCGGAACTACCGCGCTGATTATCGCAGGAAGATTCAAGTGTAGGCAAATGATAAATTTACAAATAAAGCTAGTAAATCGTCTCAAGCTATGTGGAAAAGTCATAAAATCTTTCAATAGTAACATTAAAGAGATGATACCAAGCCAAATAAATGCTTGTCATTTTAATGAGTATTTGTTAATGCCCCAGCCACCTTAAGACAATCGCTGCATCCGCCTTCTAGAAACCCTTTGACCTATTTGACTGGTAATTGTGGTTCTGGCTTTGATTTTTGTGAAGTGACCTATACTCAGGTTCGCTTGGTGATTGATTCCATGAACAATAGTCCAAGCAGAGACCAATTTGACTTCAATATGCGGCTCATTAAAACTATAAAAAACTTGATTATTGTTCCCTTGGCGAGATTAATTAACATGGTTATCACAAGGGGCATATTTCCTGATTGTTTCAAAGTCGCAAAAGTCATACCGATACATAAAAAAGGTTCAAAGTTGGACCCTGAGAATTATCGGCCAATTTCTCTAGTTCCAATTTTTGGTAAAATTCTTGAGACCTTACTGAAGAGTCAAATTGAGGATTACTTTGAACAAAATTCATTGTTTTATGTTAAGCAACATGGCTTTAAACATCAACACTCAACCGATTCAGCGCTCAGGAACTTGTGTGAGAAAGTTCTGGAGAGTTTTGAGTACAGTTTGCACACTCAGGCAACATTGTACGATTTTTCAAGGGCTTTTGATTGTGTAGAGAATATTATACTTCTTCAGAAGCTCGCTTACTACAGATTTGACAATATAAGTATTAAACTGCTCCAGTCTTACTTATCAAGCAGTAGTCAATATGTTCATTTGGAGGGTGGTAGATCCCAGAGTTTCTTGTTGACACATGGTGTACCGCAGGGCTCGGTGCTGGGATTTGTTCTTTTTCTGGTGTATGTCAATGATCTACCCTGCTGTCATCCTGGGTCTGCATTCTATCTTTATGCTGATGACACAACATCTTTGATTGCTGATGGTAACCTGACCAGCCTTGGTATCACAGCTGATCAGTCATGCATTGGATTGAGGGAGGGGGCGGTATCAAATCGATTAAGCTTAAATGCGTCCAAAACCCAGAATATAATTTTCTCTCATTGATTGTAGTTCTTGTCAACAGACTCTGGATGAAACCATAGCTATCCTTGGTATCCCCCTGGATGTGGGATTGACCTGACAGTTACATGTTGAGGAACTCTCATCCAAATTATCAAGGTGCATATTCCTAATAAGAAATTTGTCCACCTCAGTTTCAGCTTGTACACTCAGAAGTGCATATTTTGGATACTTCCACTCCATAATGACTTACTGTTTGTTTAATTGGGGCCACTATGCCCATATGTTCAAAATATTTTGCATATTTGCATTACAACGCAGATGTATAAGAGTGTTAGCTAATATGGGCTATAGAGAATGCTGCAGATTACAATTCGGAAAACTGAGAAATCGTACCCTGCCTTGTGCTTATATTCTCATATGCCTACTATTTGTCAGGGAAAACCTTGAGATGTTTATGACTCATGCTGATGTTCACTCATACTGCACTAGGAACAACGGCTCCTTGGTGCCGCGGTATCAGAGGCTTTACAGATCCCGTAATGGCACATCTTATTATGGGATACAGTTTTTCAATGTGTTGCCTGTCTTCGTTAAGGATCTGCCCCTTACTGCATTCAAGGCCAAGATTAAGGAGTATTTAATTAAAAACGCCTTTTACTCATTTGAGGATTACCTTGACCTCCCGTAACCTGACTATTTATGTCTTGTGTTCTGTGTTGTTCTTAGTTGCATTATTAGTTTTGAGTATTTTTAGACGTGAATAATTTTTGTTCGTCATAAGTTTTGTTGTATTTTTCAGGGTACTGCCTTTTATATTTTTGACTTGTGTAAGAGTACTTTACTTGTTAACATTAATAGATAAATAAATAAATAAATAACATTTCACCTGCAACCACAATCATTTGAAAATCCCATACAAGCATAAATACTTAATGGCAAAGATTTTGAAAAGCATTTTTGACCATAAATGCCCAAAATATTTGTACATTATGTTTGTTTTGAGAAATGATATTCACAATTTGAACTTACGGGGTAATATTTTCAACCCTTGCCCTAATAGAACTGCTAAATTTGAGTGTTTCTTCTGTTACCTGGCCACCAACTTGCTGAATTGATCGCCAGTTTTATGGCATGCTGAAGGATATTTTAGGCTGCAGATTTAAAAGGCAATATAAGGGGATTGTTGCCTGAGCAGGCATTGGATTGAATTTACCACTTCGCTGATTTTACTCTGATTTCCATTTGTCTTGCCTTGGAGGAATATCAGTTAATGAACTTATTACATTATTATAATTATAATTATATTTATATCCTACTCAGTACCAACATGCTAATATTAATGATAAGTACAATGATTTTATTGGAATAATACTAGACTCTCTGGACATTATTGCTCCCTTGAAACGAGTTAAAATATATCTTAAATATAAGTTGTGGTGGTGGAATAATACTATTCAAATAGCTACACGGGCAAGAGATTTCAGCTACAAAAGATATAAAATGAACAAAAACTATAGAAAACCTCAATGAATATAAATTAAAAAGAAATACTGCAGTCAATGTAATAAGGACCGAAAAAAGAAAGTATTTAAACAGACATTTATGAAAACAGACAAACTCCAAAAGAAATGTGGAAAACGTTGCAGGAATTTGTGCCTAAAAATAAGCTGATACCAAATTTGGAAGAAGTAGAAATAGATGGAATACTTGTAGATAAAGACAATGACCTTCCTAACAGATTAAATTCCTTTTTCATAGAGAGTGTAAATGAGATTCTGGCAGATATAAGCAAAACTAATATTGATGAGTACCTACCTCCTATACATAACTTGAGCACCACATTTACGGAATTCCATCTAATAACCTATGATGAATTAAAAAAAAATTCTATTTAATATGACTAATAAGACAAGTCCAGATGAGATTAATATTAGCGGGTCTGCTTAAGAACACATTTGAGACCATAAAACATCCACTATTGAACCTGGTAAACTACTCACTAGAAACCGGACAGATTCCCGACCCACTTAAAGTTTCAACAATAATTCCAATTCCAAAAATAAATAAATCAAAGTTAGCTACCAATCTAAGATCCATAAACATACTGTGTGGTGTAGATAAGATCTTGGAGAAAGTAGTTCATTCCCAATTGATTAAATATATTAATGACAACCACTTAATCAGCGATTTAGGGAAAAGTTCAATTGTGAAACTGCTGTCCAGGGTGTGCTAGGGGACTGGAAACTAAATATAGATAGAAATTTGGCTACAGGTACTATATTTTTAGATCTAAGAAGGGCTTTTGAAACTGTAAATCGACAATGTTTAGTTAAGAAATTAAAAAATATAGGTTTGGAAGGGAGTGTATTAAAGTGGTTTGTTAATTACTTGAGAGATAGAAAACAGGTACTGAAAATTAATGATGTTTTATCTGATCCCATAGCAAATGAATCTGGTGTCCCACAAGGTAGTGTCTTGGGTCCTTTGCTATTTATTATACATATAAATGACTTAATTTATTATGTCAAAGGTTGCACTATTTACCTTTTTGCAGATGATGCCCTTTTTTATTTTACAACATCGGACATACTTGTAATCCAAATAATATTATCCTGAAATCGGTATACAACTGGTGTTGTTTAAATGATTTACGGGTCAATGTTACAAAAACTAAGTACATGATTATAGCAAGACAATCATTTCGTAGAGAACTGCCAACAGATTTAAACATAAAAATTGGTGAAAATACTATTGAACAAGTTTCTAAAGTGAAGTATTTAGGGATATGGCAAGGGATATGGATAGATTGTGACTTAAACTTTAAACCACATGCACTAGAGGTTATAAAGAAAATTTCATATAATGTTCATTATCTATGGAGATGTTCACCTTATCTGAGTTCTTGGACTAAAAAACCCATATATAATGTTCTAATACTACCACACTTTAATTATTGTTCCAGCATTTTATTTTTATTGAAGCAAATTGAATTGTATAGGCTTCAAAAACTACAAAATAGAGCAATGCATGTAATATTGGGAAAACTGAGATTAACACCTATAAAAGAAATGTTGCAAACTCATTACTGGTTACCAGTTAAAGAGCATCTGCTATTTAATACACTCACATTCATTCATAAAATTAGGGTTGGACAAGCACCATAATATCTGTTAAGCAAAGTCTCATACAATGTCAACATTCACAATCACAATACACGAAATAGAGCAAACTTCCACATACCAAGAGTTACACAAGAACGTGCTCAAAATTCATTGTTTTTTGATGGTTTAAACAAATATAATATGCTACCAGTTGAAATTAAGGCTATTGAAAATGTTAATTCCTTTAAAGTAACTCTTAAGAGGCACTTGCTGACAAACATTGCCTGATTGTAATTCTTTTTTAAGGTAAGGAATTTGTGAATTAGGTAGTAAGATTGTTACCACAAATTAAATGATAGTTAGTTTATAAGAATGTATTAGTTTGTGACTAAATAAAGGACTTATATACTATGTAGAAATCAAAAACTATCTGCGCTGTGTATTGTGTACACTGTACATTACTGTCCAATATATTATATACATTTGTCGGGTGTTATTATGAGTGTACTGTTTTCAATTGAAGTAGAATAACCTAGTTGAACTTTACCTTTTGTGCTGTAATATTACTTACTTGCAATAAATATTTCTCTATTCTATTCTATACATCTGTACAAGTCGCAGTGTCTTACCAGCCCCTCAGATCAATCATTCATGCATTCAAATATTTATTTACCTGTAAAAATGTACACCATAGTTCCAGAAATTTGAACTTGCCCTTTAGAACTATATTCCAGTAAGCTATCGCCATTTCAAGATCCAATCCTTTCTGATTGGGGTTTTTGGCAAAGTTAAAAGTAAACTGATAAAAGTCTTTGAATTTATAACTGTCTCTTAATTCATTTTCCAAAGTAGGCAATCTTTGTTTTAATTTATCAATACTGTCACAGCCTAACTCCGTCATTCCATTCATGAACTCATCTCTTGAAAACTCACACTGAGTGGCGGCTTTAAATTTCCATGCAATAATAAGAACTAACTTTGATTCTGGAGGCAATCCTAAATCATCTAGGTATTTCATTATCCCATCAACTGTGATTTTATCTGGCTCATTAGGATCTTTATACCTAGTGTATAAGGATTCTAGCCTCTTTTTATCTACACTTCGAGGCTCCTTGTAGTAAGCATCCGGGTTCTGGAAATAGTTGTCACTAGCAAGGTCCAATTTCCAGTCATTCTGAGTCAGACAATAAATGGCTGTATTTTCGCCCGTTTGAGTGAAAGAAATGAACTTTTTCACCTTTTCCTTTTGAGACGACTTGAGTTTATGCTAAAATAAAGTTAAATTTTAGGTAATGTTTGGTTATGAAATTAATCAATTTTGACAGCTACAAAGGCAAAATGTTATTATTTGGAATATTCAGTACTTCCCAGAAGTAATACTTACCATTTTAAAGAAAAAATGATTAACTAATAATTTATTAATAAAAAGAAAACATTTGATCAATATTTCCGTTATTTTGTGGCTGATTCTGCTTAACTTGTATAAAGTAAAAAGATAACCTCAAAATTTAGCATAAACACAGCACAGCTGTCAAACGTGACGGAAAGAAAAGTGAAAAAGTTGTTTGGTTTTTGCTTGCTAAAAAAAAAGACGAGAGGGGGACATAATGAAAAATGTATTTCTTACAATGAAAAGGAAAGTGACCAAAAACGAGAAATAAATAAAGTGACTACATCGGGAGTACAGAACACATTTAAGCATGATTTTTCCAAATAAGTTATCAAGTCTCTTGGATCGACAGTTCTGTAGAAGTTTTGGTAAGCGAGGAGCTTTGCGCTTTTATAGTACTGGACAAGTTAGGGTCAGATTTGCTCCAAGCCCCACAGGTAATGTAGATTATATTAACATATTTATTAATTGTGTTTTGAGAATTTGTTACATATAGAACTGGACACATCAATAATCACATCTGACTTTTTCTACCCTAGAATTGAAATCCATTTACAAAACGTGATTCTGTACCAATTTTTGATTTATGTTATGTTGCAGTAAAAAATTATAGCCACTTTGTAATAGGCGAATAGGCCTGAGTTTGCATATCGGTGGGCATAGACTTGGCTATACAAATATACGAGTAGAGAACATTGGTAAATCAGAGTCGGGGCACAAGTTGGGACTGTAGTTCAAATTGAAACTTGTTATGAATCATATTATGAATATCAATAGGTACTTACCTATATGTTGGTAGTACCTATTTGTACAACCTATTACTTTAAACCCGAGTTTGGTTTTCGAGAAGAAAGGGGTACTAGTGACGCAATATTTTTCTTTCTGGAACAACTTTATATTAGTCTACATCGGGGAGAGGTTTCTGGAGCAGTGTTTTGTGACTTGACCAAAGCTTTTGACTCTGTCAGTCACGAAATACTGCTTCGGAAGCTTGAAATATATGGTTTCAGGGATGTATCATTGAATTGGTTCGGATCATTTCTTTCTAATAGGGTCCAGAGAGTTTCCTTTGCGGGTCGTGATTCGGATAACAGGACTATAAACTGTGGTGTTCCGCAGGGGTCGGTTCTGGGACCGTTACTGTTCCTTTTGTATGTCAACGATATCTGTTCGGTGGAGACCAGTGGCCATCTAACACTCTTTGCTGACGATACAAGTCCATTGTGGCATCATTACAATTGTGAAGCTTTACAAAATAATATTAACAATGATTTGGAAAGGGTGCAGGTTTGGTTTGATTGCAACTTACTTACATTTCATATAACAAAAACTAATATTCTTACTTTTCGATGTAATCTTACAGATGTTGTTCTTGACAGTAATAAATTGAACAGTGCAGATAGTTTAAAATTTTTAGGTATTATGATGGACAATAGACTTAATTTTGAAAATCACATTACTGCCTTGTCAAGAAGATTGTCTTCTGGTTGTTTTGCCTTGCGAGCTGTATCTGGGGATTTGGATCGGAGTGCAGTGAGAATGGCCTATTTTGCCTTGATTGAAAGTAACCTTAGATATGGTCTGCCTTTTTGGGGTAGTTGCAGTGGTTACCTATTTCAGTCTGTCTTTATATTACAGAAGAAAGCGATCCGAATCATATACAATGTGGGGTTGAGGGATTCGTGCAGGCCTGTCTTTTTGAGAAGTGGAATTATGACACTACCTTGTCTGTTTATTCTGGAAAGTGTATGCTTGGTTTTTAGAAAGTATAGGCATCTGGCTGTGCAAGGAGAACATCTTACTCGACAATCACAAAATATTCCCTTACCAATACCCAGTAATAATCAAATAAAAAGATCATTTATTTATGATGCAAAGAAAATTTATAACCACTTACCGTTAAATTTGCGTAACTTACAAGATTTAAAGAAATTTCAAAGTACATGTAAAAAACTTTTAGTTAGCAAAGCATATTATAATATTGAGGAATATTTTAGTGATCATCTTATATTGAGTTAATATTGTATTACCTTATAATGTGGAGTCTTGTTAGGCTAAGTATTCAGTATTGCTATGTTATTGTGAATGCTTCTATTATTTTCGAATGCTTATATGTGGGTCATTTCACATTAAAGCAACATACGCATGTCTTCTTAATTTCTTCAAACAAATAATAATTTTATATCTCCAAAATTATATCAACTACGAGCAATGCTTGATATCTTTTAGGAACAATAATTCTTGTTTCAAACCATAAAATTGTAATTACCCTGGCCTGTCCGCAAGCCATTCATATCTCTTGAAAACTGTCATAGTATGACATTTTAGTAAAACTATCTAATCAACAAAATAATACAGTTTTATCCAAGTATTTTCCATGTACCAAGGCCTCAGAAGGCGCAAAAAAATTATTAATTTAAAAAATATACGAAATATTTAAGTTGTCCTCAATGTATTGTGTAATTCCCCTGTGAAATCAAATTTAATAATTTTACAAGCGAATTTTCATACTTTCTTAGATTCCACGATACTTTTGGCAACAATGCAATATGATGTTGTTGCTATGCCAAATGGAATTTAACGGTCAAACATAAATCAGTAGCCGCGTGGCTTTCGAGTTGCAGTGTCGATTCGGTGCCAGTCACTTTGTAATTCCACTGTGTCATCATATTTTCTTTGAAAATGTAAGTAAAATGTTATTACTAGCTAATAAGTATCTTCTAGAATGATGTAGGATACATTGAAGAAGTATCTATATTTTCCATTATATGTTTAAAAAAATATAAGGAATTTCTTGGAAATCTCTAATTCCCTTGGCGTAATCCCCCTGTTGAATTTTACCAGTGGCGGCTCGTGTAGGCAAGAATAGGTGAAGCGCAATTAGGCAGAAAATTTGTTGGGGCCACGCTCAAAAGTCCTGCGGTGACGATACCTGCGAGAAATAATATACCATGAGCGCCGCCACCAATTTATAATAATAACAAAAAGATAATAGAATTACTAACTTACCCACACTCTGGCGTACAGTTATTTTGACTGCTCCCATATACTTTTTAAAGGTCTATTCTTCGATTTTGTAGTGAGGCTTTTCTTTAACTTCGCAAATGATAATGCACAGTGAATATGGTCCGAAGAAGCTTCATGCCTACTACAACCTCTTGTCACATTCCCAAAAATGTTAAATCTGTCTTTATTCCAAACGCTCGATTTTCCACCTACACTTAAACAGGGCATAGTGGCATACAAAATAGTTTCTTTAAATAAACACTTCCATACAACCAATTATAATCAGAATACTCAGATCAGATTTCCAAACCTACGAACGAAAATTCTCTCTCTTGATTTTACTACTTGTTTTTCTATTTGAAGGAAAGGCTTAGGTCCCTCCGTATTTAAAAAGTCTCTTTTATCATCGTTTTCAACCTGGAAAATGGTGTTTCTATCAAGATGCAGATCGGATCATACAATGGAAACATTTCGTAAAACAATACGCTACAACGATGTGATGCAAATTTGCTTCCGAACGACTGTGAACTGAATTTAATATTAACATAAGAACCTGTCGGAGTCGCATTGTCGGGCTGCTTCCGTTCTATAAATAGCTCACGTATCTAGCATGTTTGCTTCGCCCGTTGCCATAGCAACCATCGTAAATAAATCTGTATATTGCAGTGCAATTATTGATCTTGCTGTTTGCGATTCCCACGTGTTTCGTGACTGTATAAGTGTAGAAAACCGGCCGCCCCGGCCGATCTTATGACAAGTTATTCAGCGCGCTACGTTTTATAGTTAATTATCTTTTATGAGTATTATCGCACTAATTTTGATTAGAAATTTATATTATGAAAATTTGTATTTTTAAGAAATGTAATTTGAGATATTGTGCTAATTTTGATTAGAAATTTAGATTATAAAAATTTTATTTAATTAAAAATATTTTGTCTTTAAAGTAATGAAATTTTAGAAATTGTAGGTGAAGCGGCGCTTCACGTGCGTCCAATGACGAGCCGCCACTGAATTTTACGACAGGGGAATTACGTCTTTAACAGAGGAACTACATTACATAGTAAGGGTATACAAAATATGTTATTTTTATTGCAGATTTGTGTAACAATGGCTAAACAACCAAAAAAGAGCAGAGAAGAAATATTAGAAAAGAAAAGAATAGCGGAAAGGGCTAGGTATCAGAGAATAAAAAAACGGTAGGCAAAAGTATGCTGAACAAAAGGAAAAAGAAAAATTAAAATAATCTGAAGAAAAAGGACCAGGGAAAAGTGAAGGCAGCAAAAGATATGACTCCTAGGGAAAATCGAGAGGCTAGAAAACGCTGGAGAAAGAATATCAAGGCTTTCCGAGCAAGGCAATCCAATCTCAAAAAAGAAACTTTACGATTTATGAGAGAAAACTCGCCAACCTCTACAGATGCTGATGAAAATTCAAACGCTTTAGACAACGAGATGGTGGATCAAAGAAAAATAGTTGCCAGGAAAAGAGCAGAAGCCATAAGAAAGAGGAGAAATAAAGAAATAAGGGAAAAAGATGTACAAATAAAACTCCTCAAAATGAAAGTAGAAAAATACAGAAAAAGGCTAACGCGCGCAAGAACAAATCATCAATTAAAAAACCCGATAACTCCCAATACGAAAGTTTGCACAAATGTTGAACAACTTCTAGTCAATCCAACTGAAGAGGCTAAAAAGCAAGTTACAAAAAAGTTATTGTTTGGTGAAGTAATCAGGCAACAATTACAAGAAAATTATTCCTCACTGAACACCTCAAATGAAAAAATTACGTTTACGAAAGCAGTCACGGGACCAATAGTTCGCAAGTACAATGTTTGGAAAGACATTGAATGTATTACCCCAAGAAGACTGAGAACTGCTGTAAGTTCATCAAATTCGTTTATGCATTCAAGAGAAAGACTGAGAAATAATAGTAAGTACGTTTTGTAAAATCAAGAAGACTGTTGTTAGTTTTTTAGAAGAAGACTGTAATTCTCGTCTATGTCCGGGCAAGAAGGATTTCGTCACAAAAAATAAGGTTAAAAAACAGAAACGTTTACTTATAGACACGCTAAAAAACTTACACAAGAAATTTGTATTAAACCATCCCGAATTGAAATTGGGATACACACTATTTTGTAAAATGCGTCCATTTTGGATAATGCACCCCAAAGTTTCTGATCGTGACACTTGTCTTTGCATAACTCACAGCAACTTCGAATTTGTTTTGAAGTCGCTTTATAGCTTCAACATTATAGCTGTACGAACTCATCAACAGTTTTTGCTAAGCATATGTTGCGATCGTTACAATGAAAAATGTCTTTCTAGGAAATGCTTTACCTGTATTTCTAAAAGAGTTCATTACAAAGAATTTGATAATTCTAAATTAATCACTCTAAAACAATGGACTATTGTTTAGGAAACCATAATTGATGGGAAGACGGAAAAGTCTCGTAAAATTAGAAAATATATGAAAAAAACATCCAGAGTACCTCCTAGAGATGTAGTACTTCTTCTAGAAACATCGCTATGCTCATTTTTGAATCATCAATTAAATATTGTTCATCAATACAATAATTTCAAGTTGCTTAAAGATCAGTTGTCCCAGCATGAGTGCATCCATATGGATGAATTTTAGTGAAAACTACAACATTAAGCTAGGTGAAGAGATTCAAGCGTTTCACTGCGGTGGTTCTAGAACCCAAATAACTCTACACACTGTTGTAGTTTACACTCGTAACGCTGATAACAATCTGTCTACATCTTGTCATTGTTCATTTTCTAACAATTTAAGTCACGGACCCGCTGCCATTTGGGCGCACCTGAAGCCTATTCTTGAGGAGAAAGTTACGGATATTCATTTTTTAAGTGACGGTCCTGTTACACAGTATCGTAACAAAACTATGTTCTTTATGTTGGCAACTCAGCTAGCTTTATTTTTTCCAAATAGCACGCTTTTCATGGAATTTCCACGAAGCAGGCCATGGCAAAGGTGCGCCCGATGGAGTAGGTGCTGTTTGCAAAAGAACGGCAGATAGGTGTGTTTCAATGGGTAAAGACGTTACTTCCTTAGATGTTTTAGTTAAAATTATTCAGGAAAATTGTCCATCTATTAAGACCCACATTATAAACAACAATGATATTGAAAACATGTTTGATATTATAAATCAAAATAAAACAAAAATTATACCATTTGTGGGGACCCTAAGGGTTCATCAAGTTTATGGAAATACCAAAGTTCCTGATAAAATTGTATTAAAGTATCTTAGTTGTTTTTGCACGAGAGAAGGCTGTTATCATTACAAGTTAGGTGAATTGCATTATTCTAATTTAAAACAAAAAAAAAACGTGTTTTGTTAATTGAAGAAGTGTACTCAGAGTCTGATTCAGAAGAAAAGGAGTTAGTAAACCCTGCTTGATCCTGATAATCGATAATTGCCCACTATCCAATGCTCAATCAACCATAATTTTTAAATGCAAGAAGCTATATTCAGAAAAAAAATCCAATGGTAATAATAATAATAATAATGAGCTCTTTATTTCCAACAGGCAAACGCCCAATTACAGGAAATTCACATACAAATTAAGAGCAAGTAATTCACAAAAAATATTCTTATACAAAGAAAAATAATAAAATATAAAATAAATGATAGTTATAATTGAAATAAACTAGCAAATTAAACTAAGATTAAATATAAGGAATGTAGAGGAACCTTGAGAGGAACGAAACCCATCAAGAACTTTACGAATAACGCAAAGTAAGTTAGGGAAACTAAAAAAACAAAATAAGCCAAAATATGAAGTCTCAACAAAGAAAGAAATGGAAACAAGGGACATACAGATGAACAATGAAGATGCAGAATACGGAGATACAGTTAAGGTGGGAAACCCGAGGCGAAACCAGACGCCTCACGCAGATGTTTTAGGACCTTAGACAAGTTGCTGGTATGTATATGATAGTCGTTTGATACAAGATTGAAATTTTTGCACATGTTGTGAATGGGGCACCAAGGATCTCGCCAATCTCAGACTGAACGCGGATTGTTGTTTAGCTGCTAAACGCTGTACATGAAATGCTATACTTTCCAAAAGAAAGGGACATTTGATCACATCATGGAGAAGCGTATAAAGGAATGTCAGCGAATTGTATCTGCGTGCAGACAGCGACAGTTTCCTGAATCTAGACAACAAAAGGTTATGATCAAACCCTCGGTCTGGGTAAATACCATCCTCTCTGAACATAAGATACGTCAGAAATCGCCTCTGCACAGCCTCCAACGAATCAATGTGGCAATCATACCACGGACACCATACAAATGACCCATAATCTAGCCTTGGTCTAACGAAGGAGTAATAAAGCAGTTTGATAACAAAGATGTTGGTAAAATTTGTGCAGGATAATCTCGAATATTTTGGAGAAGTTACATGGAGATAGGACGATAATTCTCAATAACTATTGGATTCATGGGAAGACTATTACAACCTTCCAGGTTTCAGGAAACATGCCCAGTTCCAGGATCAGATTGAAGATATGACATAGAGGCTCGCACAAAACGATGGAACAGTCTCTAACAATGAAGTGGGATGCCGTCTGGGCCAGGGGTGATTTTGTTTTGAAGTTATTTGCTTGCTACAACTATACCATCAGTAGTTATTGGCGGAACGTCGATGCTATCGGAATACTGAATTAACGGATCAATCTTTGCAGGCTGGTGGGAATATTTGTACACACTTTGAAAATCGTTGGAAAACGCCGACACATTGGGGTCGGTGGCAAGAGTGATTAGTGTCTTTCATAGTGGCTGGAATGCGGGATTGAGCTATCTTGCTTTGAATAAAAGACCAGAAGTTTGATGGATCAGAAGTTATGATTGTTTCGGCATGCCGGATATATTCCCTGTATCTTGTCGGTGCTCGATTTAATTAAGTTGATGAGCAAAGATTTGTATCTGGCGAGGTAAAATAGAGATTTATGGGTTTTAAAGTCACGATAGGCCTTTTCTGTTTTGAATACATTGTCAATGAGTTCCTCCTCCTCATAAAGACTCTAACATGAGTTACCGACATCTGTGCCATTGAGAACAGGCGACCAGTCAGTGTTCGACATTAGCTCATAATAGCTATGAAATTGACTTTTCTGAAATTGTTAAGGGGTATATCATCATTGTTTACAGGAAAGTTGCCTATGTGAGGGAGGACCGCTTGAAAATTGATCAATAAGGATGGATGATACGGACCTTCATTATCAAGTGGTACGTCGTCTTTTGGCAGGAAAGTTTTAAAGTTGGCAAAAACTAGGTCCCAACAGCGGTGGCTAATGTTAGGTGTATTATTATATTGGCGAAGGTTAAGTATTTCACTGAATCCAGTCAAAAGTCTGTGTTTATTGGGAGGAAGGTTTGTAGTGTAAGAAGGAATATTGAAGTCTGCCAGAATTATTACATTTTTGCTCAACATTATATCTATTGACGAAAGAGCCTCCAGGAAAATTTCTACCTGAATATCGTTAGTAGAAGGAGGTATGTAAACAACAAATATATATAATATAAAATAATTAATAGTTAGCTTACAACCTAAAATGTCACTGAGTCGCGCTCCTTCGCAAACATTCGAAGGATCCAGCTGTTCAGAAGCAAATTTGTCGGAGAACAGTAGACCACATATGATTCGGGGAAGAGTTCAGTGTTCAAAATATCGGGTTGGAGCCCTGATTCTGCAACAGCAACGATATCGTAGGTACAAGCAGCAGCGGCACTATAAAAATCGTTTGCTTTGCTAGGGAGGTCGCGTACATTCTGGTAACAGCATGTGACGTCATTGGGAGAAGTACAGAAGGAACTACTACCAAAGGTCAATATTTTATAAAAGTAGGTAGCAGCTAAAAGAATTAAGGATTAATAGTTTAGGTATCTCTCGTAGTATCTGTTTAGGAAATCTAATAATAACTAACGTGTATGTATTTGTTTATATTAATGTTTACATGTTTTGTTTAGAATATTAGTATAATTTTTAACCAAAAAAGTACCGTTATGAAAATAACAGGACAATAAACAATAAAAATGTTATCCACTTCCGATTATTAAGCTGAATTTCTATTTTTTTTTTTATGATAGTGACACACACACTAAAGGGAGATCCTATGGCGCTCGACGAGCGGTGTGTGTGCGAAGGTGTTGATTGACACGGTTCTTGAATCGTTGTAGGTTGTAAATATTTAAAGGTCATCGATTCTAATTTCACGCTCTAAATTCAATTTGTTTAAAATCGCATTGTTCAGCAATGCAAATTTTATTTCCCATCGAGTCGGACCAATCAAGTTCAAGGGACGCAGTGCACTACGAGGACATTTCACAAATTGATATACCCAATCGTACTCGAAACGCTGAAAGGCGGCAGCGGTTTTTGTATCTTATCTTTATCTCCAGAATCCACCATTTAATTTGTTACCAGCAGTCCTGGGACACCCTGTATGTATATGACAAAGGAATAAAACCTCTTTTTCTAAATTGTGCTACGTTTTGACATTTATTTATCTACTATATAAATAATAATATCTAATTAAGCTAATTTAACGTTTCAACTGGAAAAACTCGATAACTTTTTGATTGACTCAAAAGGTCGGTAAATTGAAAAATAAAGAAGTTTGATTCATTAGTCCAACACCCGCTAAATTATTTTATAGTTATTTTATAGGTATAAGTTATACGTACATACATGTTGCGTTTTACGCTATTTTTATAAATAAATATTGTCTGGCAAATGTGTTTGTTTTAACCTCGGATTTACTTTTCACCAGATATTATTTGTTAATGTAAATCATCATATAAATAATGAAAAAGTGGAAATTAGTGGAAATGTATGGAAATATGTGGAAATTATATGGAAATATGAGGAATTTAGATGGAAATACGTGCAAATGTGTGGAATTCATGTGGAAATATGTGGAATTCATGTGGAAATATGTGGAATTCATGTGGAAATATATGGAATTCATGTGGAAATATGTGGAATTCATGTGGAAATGTGTTAAATATTATGAAAAATGGAAATATGGTGTACAAATTTTCAGATGCGGTTTACCCCTCGGTTTTTATAAAACAGAAACGCATTTTAAGATGTATTCCTGGTGTTGATTACAGGGCTTCATGTAGACCTCTTTTTAAAAAATTTAACATTCTCACAGTTACAGGAATATACATTTTAGAAACGTGTTTAAACATATATCAACATAGAGATCTTTATCCAACTTATGGACAAAAGCATTGTCTCAGCACCAGAAATGCAAATAATTATTATATACCTCCATATAGAACACAAATTAAATTTAAATCTCCAAATGTTATTGGTCTTAAAGTGTATAACACCTTGCCAACCGACATAAAAGAATCTTCTACTGTTACTATATTTAAGGAAAAATTAAAGTCTTTTCTAGTGTCAAAGACAATTTATTCTATAGGGGAGTTCATTAATTTATAGATTCTTAAAGTTAATTTTAGTTGTAAGTTTTTAGTTTAGTTTAATTTTTAAAATTATTTCTGTATTGACTATTCTTATACAATTGTTAAAAATTGTCGATTGGAATATTTGGAAATAAATAAATAAATAAATAAATAAAAAAAAATAAAAAAAATAGCACTATACTTTTAGTCAAAATTGTCAATCACAAATGACTCCGCCATTCTTGATCATAAGTAGAAACTATGTTTAAAAGAGTATCATCTTAGTTCAATTGGTTTGTCCGTAATATTCGGCCACATTTGTCCAACATGGTCATGCCTCTTAACAATGCCAACTTTACACCATTGGGAAATTCCCTGACCTGGCGGGACAAATTGACTTGACCATAGATAAAGTGAAAGTGACTTACCAACCAATCAAAAGCTGCTAATATAGCATAGTGTCGTAGGACCGCAAGGGATTTTATTCAAATTTCAAATTCAAATTCAAACATGCTTTATTATCGAAAGATCCAACAAATCGTATTGACAAAGCAGTAAAAAAAGAAATAAAAAATAAGTAAATATTTGGTTAAGACTGAGTCAAAAAAATAAAAAATACACAAATATAAAATTTAAAATCCTATAAAATATCTGCATGTACAGGGTGATCCGCTATATTTTGACCAATGGATATCTTGGTTAATATTGATTTTAGGAAGAAGTTTAAATTAGCGGACTTTTAGTATTTTTCCTGAATCATCATAAAATGAAATCAGAAAAAACAATCGAGCATCAGAAGTCATATATTTTTTACTAATTATGATTTTTTTAAATGGAATACCTGGTTTTTCTCTTTACCGTTTGATACAGAATTATTTTCTGATTTCAAATATATAAGGGTTGATGGCATTATTTTCAGCCGTTATGGAATTATATTGAATTTTATATATCTACTTTTTTAAATAACTAACAAGTTAGTAACCTATTAATTTCTACTATGCTATTAATTTTAATTAATCGTCATAGTTATTATTGTCTCTCTGACAAGCGGATGATAATGTCAGTTGATTTCCTATGAATAATGGGTTACACTGAGAGCCCGTTCCCACTTGTCGGGTGTAGGATCCGCTTTTTAATCGGATGTCGTCGCCTAGTTGGATGTCGAACCCCATCGATGCTGGAGCCCATTTCGGTACTTTCCATGAGGTGACTGTGCGCGATGGACGTCGACAAAGCTTAGCCAATAAAACAAAATTTTGCGTGCACCCAATCCTGAAGGAACGATTTTCTTTGGGAACTTTTCAGACCTTAATCACTGAATTGAGAAGTGACGAGCATATGTTCTTTAATTATTTTAGAATGTCCATAACTACATTCAAGGATCTACTGGCCCTAGTTGCAGCAAGCATAAACTATCAAAATACAAGATTTAGGGCACCTGGTCGGGGGGTGAACAGCGCCATATAAGCTAATGAAATATCCGATTTTATTGCACATGCCATAGAGCGATTGAAAGCTGGCTACCGCTTGTGGATTCAAATGGGCGGGGGACACCTTGAGCACCTGTTAAAATAACTTTGCAATAAATTATTATATTATGCTGTTTATTGATTAAAATTGTTTCGAAAAGTGTTGGCACTAGGAATATTACGTATTTACCTCTGGCTGACGCGTGGCCCGTCTATGTTCTTGACGTGCGCCACGCTTATCCCATCATTCATAGGAAATCAACTGACATCATCCGCTTGTCAGAGAGACAATAATATCCATGACAATTAATCAAACTAGGTTGTTAAACTGTTAGTTATTTAAAAAAGTAGATTTATAAAATTGAATATAATTCCATAACGGCTGGAAATAAATAATGCCATCAACCCTTATATATTTGAAATCAGAAAATAATTCTGTATCAAACGGTAAAAAGAAAAACCAGGTATTCCATTTAAAAAAATCATAATTAATAAAAAATATATGACTTTTGATGCTCCATTGTTTTTTCTGATTTCATTTTATGATGGTTCAGGAAAAATACTAAAAGTTCGCTAATTTAAACTTCTTTCTAAAACCAATATTAACCGAGATATCCATTGGTCAAAATATAGCGGATCACCCTGTACATTAGGGTGGAGTGAAAAATAATTTTTTTTGATTTCTTTGATGTAATAGTTACAAAAAGTTTCCATTAGGAACACATATTATCCATACCAATTTTTGTTTTAATCGCTTTATATTTAGAGGGTCCGCCAGACCCACCAATGTTAGAAAAAAAGTTGAAAATTGCAACTTTTTTAAATTCGTATTTCAAAAATTATACTCAGGTTAGCCATATACGCAATACTACTACTAATGGTAATTGCTCATTCACTTACGACAGGCACGGACTAAGTACGGGGCTCGAATTAAAGGAATTAAATAAAATAGTAAAACGTTATATTTAAAGCCGCAGCCGTGGCGGAAGGCGGACCCTCTAAATGATTGATCGCAATTACCATTAGTAGTAGTATTGCATATATGACTAGCCTGAGTATAATTTTTGCTATTAGTAACATTTGCACGTAAAGAATGCAGTTATATACGAATTTAAAAAGGTTGCAATTTTCAACTTCTTTTCTAACATTGGTGGGTCTGGCGGACCCTCTAAATATAAAGCGATTAAAACAAAAATTGGTATGGATAATATGTGATCCTAAGGGAAACTTTTTGTAACTATTACATCAAAGAAATAAAAAAAATTCATTTTTCACTCCACCCTACTGTACATATAAGCGTTCGAAAATAATAGAAGTATTCACAATAACATAGCAATACTTAGCCTAACAAGACTCCACATTACAAGGTAATACAATATTAACTCAATATAAGATGATCACTAAAATATTCCTCAATATTATAATATGCTTTGCTAACTAAAAGTTTTTTACATGTACTTTGAAATTTCTTTAAATCTTGTAAGTTTCGCAAATTTAACGGTAAGGGGTTATAAATTTTCTTTGCAAAATGCTAACGATGACTGTAATGCATATGATATATCATAATCATAGTCCTTTTGTATTGCCTGAGTGCTGGCTAGATTAGAAGCATTAAACAGTGCAACCACATGTGATTGGTACTGATGGTTGTATAAATTACTGAGCGTCTGTGCATGGGTCACCTGGAATGTTCATTTCTTTTTTCTTTGATCCTGTATCTTTGGATCTATTCAAGGATCTATTATCTATATTATAATTATTTTTCATTTATACAACTTTTCGTATAGCTCCATTATACAGTTCCTTATATACCTTACCTGATATACAGTGTGGCCCAAATTGGGTATACATGTATGGGTATCTTGGAAACTATAAGAGATAGAAAATCGGTTAAATGGGGAAAGTTTTAGGTCATTCAATTCCCAATTCAATGCCGTTTTGATAACGATTTGATCTTTTTTCGTTTTTGAGATATTTTGAAAAAATCAAGAAGTTGTATTTTCGAAAAAGCGCTGTATTTTTTTTATTTAAAGATGTTTTTAAAATCTGTAAAAACATTGTTAGGACAACTTTTTATGCTCGATGCACCCATGTATTCAGTTTTTAGTTCCGACGTTTTGGTTATGAGAAACCAGCATCAACTTCTTTTTTTCTTATGGCGGCCATTTTGTTTTTTAGCACATTTAAAAAGAACTTTTTTTTCCCTTTCTTGTGATGTATAACACTTCATAAAAATATTTTAATTTTATATCAGAAAACGACAAATTTAATTTTTAGCTGGGTTGGCCATGACTGCGGAGACTATTTGCGGTACAAAACAAATATTGCTAGTGTTTCATAGTTATTTTACTGAAAAATATACGAAACATTGATCAGACAAACATCGAATTTAACTTTTCATTTTTAGTAATTTTTGTTTTTATTAATATTTGTTAAAAGGTAAGTTTAATATTAGCTGCCCTGCCAAACATCACTAAAAAAATATCAATTTTTTAAGAATGTTATATTAAATGCAATAGGAATACAAGTGTAGCACCGCCAGTTATTTGGAACTCAATCCTGACAATCAACACTCAAGACTCAAGCCTTAAGACAACCTATGAAATTATAGAAGCCTTGGGAAGCCATGTGACCAAAGGACAAAATAATATTGAAACAATATTGAGTTAGCTTTAGCAACAGTTGCTCCGGAGGGCGGTTGCCGTACAAAACAATATTTGCTATTAATTTCCAAACTATCGTTCTAAATATAGGTATCCGTTTCTGTTCATAACTGCTTACTTTACGACTTACTACTATTAACATACCCAAACCAACTAATCTAACCACGCGAAACCGGCTAGATCCCACCACCTCGTCCCGCTCGAGGACCCAGCCACCGCCGATGCATACGCATACACAGTTGTTCACGGTATTTGACGGTGCAAAGTACAAAGTTTACAGAATATGCAGGTATCTGCCGCACGCCTGTGATCTCAATGCATTAAAGTTTCGACAGTGAGTGAGGCAACTTATATGTATTCTGTAAACTTTGCCCAAAGATTACACCGAGGGGTGTAATATCCGGGGACCTAGCTGGCCAATTTACAGGACTCCGGTTTGATATAACATTATTTAATTGTAAATGAATGGTCCTATAATTGATTATCTAAAAACAAATTATACTATTTGACTTTGTAAATATTTTGCGGACTGTGTAGACTTACCGTACACACCACACCAGACATTAAACCCAA
>MU193557.1:0-15365 GCA_016904865.1 Pissodes strobi
AATGCTCCATGTCCACAATGAAAACACAACGACAAGAGTGAGACTCATGAAAAGTTTCAACCGAGAGTTTCGTCCTTTCGGGACTCATCAGAGGAACGTGTGGGCTTTCACCCACCTATTTGATATTGATTGAAAAACTGCTTGCATACTCTTACTCCCATCAAAAATATTTTGGTTACATAGCCTTTCCTTGATCTAGCATTTCTTATCATTCTCTTTAGGGGCTACTTTTTTGACACATGAAGCGATAAAGTTTGTCTGTAAGTCATAGGATCCAAGGTTAAAAATTTATTAAAAATAGTTTGCCGATCCGGCTCTATAATGTTCCTGCACTTCTACCGACAAACATGTTCATAGGGAATAATTCCCCTTTTTTAATTTCTTTGCCTTTGGCTGTATAATACTTCTCACCAGTTAATCTTGCTAATTTTGCTTCATTTCTCTTCCAGTTCTCAGGATTTCTTTGTCTTTTTCTAGTTTTTCTTTCCACACCTGAAAAAATTATTCTTTTGTGAATTTTCCAAGCAAATATAATATTCAGGTATAATATAGAAAGTAAATAAAAATACTAAGTACCATAATCTTGTAAAATTATTGAAACATCCAGTCTATCAACACTCATGCTTGCAACACTACATGTCGTTATTGATTCATCAGGTTTATAGTCACTACCCTCATCTGTAGCATACGGATCAGATTCGGAACTATCAGAAAAATAATTACTGGTGCTTGCTACAAAATACGAATAACAATGTATATTTGAAACCCAAAAGAACACCTTAAAATCAAGGGTGAGGATAGCATTACGGTACCGTAACCGATAACGTGTCCGTCTACCGTAACATCGGTTACGGTACCGTAACGTTATATATTTCCGTAAAATCAATATTATTGATTTATAGGTTATGTTACAAAATTTAAAAAATATTTTATGTACTAAAAATCCTAAAAAAGCGACAATCATCTACTACTAATGTGTCCTTACCTTTAACAATCCTACGTTTATCTTTTCTATACTTTTTGTCCATATTTCAATCAATAATGTTTAGAAAAACCGGCATTAGAGAAAATGTGCTAAATTATTAATGAAAAACCAGACTCAGCCTGTAATTTACGATGGGAAAGGGTACGGCAGAGAAGCCCTCGATCTAAATTCCTAAATCAAATTATGCTGTATAACCTTTATTAGTATAATAATAAACTAAATTACTGTCTCCCGTGCCACAATTCGTAGTTCTACACTTGTAGCAATAAATTTAAAACTGAATGCGTTTTTGTTATTTATAAAGACGCCGCTCGAAGGTACTGAGGCTACACAACTATTTAGTTGCAATTTGGGCCAATATCTTTAGAATGATCATTATATACATTGATAATTAGGATATTCTCCCGTCAGGGTATGAAATGATTAGTAGTTTCATCAGGGCCCTTGCGTACACTCTCAGTCATACTAAAATTAAAATACTAGCACGAAAAGACAGCAAATAATACATTTTCTGTTTTCATTTAAAGCAGTGTTGTTTACAGCATAAAACGATTTCATTAAATAGTACACATGTTATGCCATCAAATATGAATTATCCATGAGAATTAAAGAAATACTTGTGCAAATTATGTTATAACAATATTATAAATTTTACTGGCCTGTAATAACATGTTACAGCACAGAAGTAAAAAACCATTCACGACAATCTGTTTGTCTCTGTCTCCCTTCTCGAACGATCCGCTTTAGGATCTCATAAAAACCCACGCAACAACAGCTTCAATTTATGAGTTGTTTTTCTCTTTCTCTTGTTTCAAAACTGAATGTATCAGGCCTAATGAAATAATATTGTAAATATGCGGGTTACCTCAAGGTTCTTCGTAGCACGAAACATTGTCAGCCTTCGTCAGCATATTTTTCAATTCACAGCAGCAGTTATGGTACACTAATTTACACTTAGAGCACTGAGTAGTGTTTCTTACAGCACTTCTACTGCATAGTCTACAAACTGGTTTCGCAGCCGCATTATCAACGTATTTACCGGACGACGCCATTTTCTATAGTCCTGAGCTTGCTTTTGACTAGAGATTTAGAGAAAGCATAACCTATTGAATAGTGCGTGTTATTAAAAATCAAATATTATACTTTAAGCCGAATGCAATTGATGCCACAATTAGATTCCATAAGTATTTATATTTTTTAGAGTTTTTAAAGCATATTTTATCCAAATGGCGTAAATGTACTCAAAAAGACCGTAATAATTACATGCTTCATTAGAATTTTTGGTAGGCATAACATTCTACTCTGAAAACACTCCGCAGTCAGAAAGAAATTGTATTCACTTTCTTACTACTCCTTAGATTGATAACACTGGATTAAATTAACTTTTGTTTAGCTCCCTTAAATCAAAGTCGTATTTTGCTGAAGAAATTAACTCTTGTATTTATTTCGTTCCAATTTTATACAGATTTATTATTCTTTTTCCAGTTTCAGACGTTATTCATTAATCAAAGTTCCACAGCTCGACGCGTTTCGTAATTTAGAGCCATGTTTCTTTGCGTAAATGTTTTAAATTTAAAATAGGAAAGTGTGTTGTGCCGAATAAAATGTATTCTGTTACGATATAGGATGTCTCAAATTCGAGAGTCCTGACCTTCGGGTGCGCGGTAAACAGGTAATCGGGGCTTTCTAGGAGCTCATTTACCTGATTGCCTTTGGCACGCACACTTCTGTACAGTCTGTTAAAAAAGTAGATCGTTTCTTGCAAATGAATTTATTAATTTGAATTACTTGCAATCATGTCTTTTAAAAGCACAGTCTAAAGGCATTTTAACAAACACTGGATAGACAGACACAGACACAATTCACTTTACAAAACGAGGCACACAAGAACGTTTCATGTAGACGATATCAAAGATATTAAAAATTGCCACCTCTTTGAACTATCGGATTCTATTTGCAATATTAATTGCTTTTACTAGGAATACCCTATAGTGTGGGTTTATCCTGGGTAATTCTATGAAGTAGTAAAGTACCTCAGTCGCCCCCCCTGTAATGTAATAAAATAAACTAATAAACACGTGCCGTGCAATAAACAAGCAATCGAAAAGGGACGGACAGGGTATTTATTTGGCCATAAAATGCAACAAATGCTCTATTATTGGAAAAAATGCATGTTTTGTACAAAACAGACGAAAAATTCAAAAAATACAAAAAAATCATTTTGCATTTTCTCCGCTCTTTAATCATAACAATAAAAGCATAACAGGTAAACAGGGCTAGTATCTATCCCAGCGACTACATATGGATATAATTCTGCTGGTCTTCCCTATCTCTGTCGTACACTGACTGTCCTTTTCTTTCATCTGCGCACCTCAGAGTTCATCCTATTTTCAATGACATGTAATTACGGTTAGAATAATTTGTAGTATCTTTTTTAGTTTGCAAAATTATTTATCTTTTTAAAGGCTTTATTTAATAATTTTATTTCTACTTTTCTTTTAAAGCGAATATTTTCAAATAATAATCTTGCCTAAAGGGTTTTATTTCATTAATCTTATGATGTGCTACGATAAGACGTAGCTTTTTTATCTTTACCTGATTTATATCTTTGAGGTGTCCCAAATTGGGAGATATAGGTATAGGAATCTCAGAAGAATCGCTAAATAAGGAAAATTTATTTTATAAGCAGAGGCTATTGCGGGGCGGTTCTACGCGTAACATAACATACCCGAGTCCGTTCAACATAGTTGAATGAGATAAGTTGTGTTTTGTCTTTATTTGGCCAATCATCGTCATAATAGATTTTAAAAAGTAGATTAAAAAGAAGACCAATACCTACGTTGTGTTATTATTATATCTTGCAAAATTTTACTTACTCAGAACGAGTTCGACTATAACAAAATTAGGGAAATTTGAGGGAAAGATGCGTCATGTAAATTAAAACAGAGATTCCTAATACACCTAATTTATTAGAGAAAACGCGCCAAATAATTAGAGAAAAACGTGCCGGACTCAACGTGGCATTCACGAGGGGAAAGAATACGGCAGAGAAACCCTTGATCTAAATTTCTAACCGAGTTATGCTGTATAACATTTATTAATATAAAAAAATTAAATTATTGTCTCCCGTGCCACAATTCGTAGTTCCACACTTGTAACAATAGATTTAAAACTGAAGGGGTTGTTGTTTGTTAGCCAGACGCCGCAAGAAGGTACTGAGGTCCTGGATTACGGAGACTACCCAGCTATTTAGTTGCAATTTGGGCCAATATCTCTAGAATGATCAGCATAACTCTAAGTCAAGCTCTCGGCACTCCATCGGCCCGGGCGTTGCTCCCTCCCAGAGTGTTCCTAGCTGTGACGTGCCCTCTAACTCTGCAATCAGTAACCAAGTCTCGCTGAACGACATCATGGAGAAGTTGCTGTACATCGAATCTCAGCACGCTATACTTCTTACTAAATATGAGGCTCAAATTAAAATAAACACTGAACTCAGATCGGAGATTGCTGATATAAGACGCCAACTTTCTACTAATTGCGGTGCTGATGGCCCTGCATCAAACCCTCAAGTTCGGGAGAGTGGTATATTCGGGGAGGTGCTGCAGTGGCAGGCTCGTATGAACAACCTAATGATATTTAATCTGCGTCTGGAAGAGGGAGCTCCCGAGTTGGACCAGATTTCCTCGCTGCTGTCTGACGGGACCTCTCGTAGGATCGTGGCTGCTGATGTTTCCAGGGTCGGTAAACCAAATCGTAACGGTCACAAGCCTCTGAAAGTGACCCTCTCTAGCTCGGGCGACGTGTCGGCTGTGTTGAGGAGCCGGAGAAAGGTTATCGACGCCCATCAGATCTACATCGAGGCTGACCTATCTCCAGCTCAGTTGAAACAACTTCAGGATACGAAAGATGAACTGCGGGTTCGCCGTAAAAACGGGGAGGAAAATCTCATTTTGAGGTAAGTTAACGGTATTCCAACAATAACTGCAAAAAACCGAGATCCCTTACAATCTCAACTAACGACTTAACCTGCTGCTACCAGAATGTCAGGGGTCTACGTACTAAGACGCATAGATTTTACAGTTGCGTGGTCTCCTCAGATTATGACGTCATTGCTGTCACCGAGTCCTGGCTCCAGCCGGATATCCTGAACTCAGAACTTTTTTCAGACTCATATATTATATACTGCTCTGATAGAAGAACAGACCGAATGGACGAATCCAGAGGAGGGGGAGTCATGCTGGGTCTTCACAATAGGCTCAGTTCTGAACCACTGAATCTTTCAAATATCAGTAACACCGTGCCAAATATAGACTTCTTAGGTTGTAAGCTCACTTTAAATTATTTTGTATCTTATGTATTTATTATATACATCCCTCCCTCTGCCACCAGCGCCGACGCCGAAACTTTTTTTGACCTCCTCTCGTCACTAGACATAATGCTTTCTAAAAACTTAATTTTCCTGGGCGATTTCAACATTCCTTCCTTTTCATTCACTGTTCCTTTTGGTCCCAGACACAAAGGTTTACTAAACCTCAGTGAGTTCCTCAGCCTTAAACAGTATAATACTGTCCCAAATTTAAATAATCGTTTCCTTGACCTTGTTTTCGCCAACTTTGCGGTTAATGTAACTCATAATGATGTGCCTCTGGTCGAGGAGGATCCACATCATCCTGCTCTGTCTCTTGATTTTCAAGCGGTACTTCCTCATGCCGTCAACGCTCAACCACCCCGCTTCAACTTTCGTAAAGCTGATTATCCCAGGTTGTATGCATCGTTATTGCACACTGACTGGTCTCGCGTTCTTGAATCTCCTGATGTTGTCAGCGCATGTCAGTCTTTCTATGAGATTCTTAATAATAGCTTTGCTGCCTGTACACCTCTTAAGCAACCCAGAAGAAGGCGTTTCCCGTCTTGGTTTTCAAGAGAATTGATTGACAACATCTTCAGGAAAGAAAGATTGCGTCGTCAACTTCAGACGCGTGACTCTGCCTTCTACCAGACAAAGTATAGTTCTTTGCGTAGGCTAATTAAATCACTAACTTCATTGGGACTGCTGAGCGAAATATAAACAACAACCCCTCCAATTTTTGGTGTTTCGTTCAAAGTAAAAAGGCTCAGTCCCGCATCCCAGCCACCATGAATTACTCAAATAAGCCTGTCCATGGGCCTCATAATATCGTATCTGCCTATGCTGATTTTTTTGGAAGTGCTTATGGGCGACCCGAGCACGTGGATTTGTGCGCTGAAACGGAACACTGTGAGCTCATTGACATTCCCACAGTCACTTCCGAGGAAGTAGAGTCGGCTTGCAAAATGCTGAAAAATAAATCAACATTATGGGCCGGACGGAATTCCCAGCTTTTTGGTGAGAGACTGTTCCTCAATCATGAGTGCTCCTCTTTGTCATATTTTCAACTTGATCTTGGGCACTGGTGTGTTTCCGGAGGTTTGGAAGATTGCCAGGGTTTGCCCTATTCTCAAAAAAGGCGATCAATCTCTAGTAGAAAATTATCGTAGCATTTCCATATTATGCAACTTTTCCAAGGTGCTAGAGATTGTCTTGCAGAAATACCTATTCTTCAAAATTCGTAACAGATTTTCAGTTCATCAACACGGCTTTTTTTCCAGAAGATCATGTATGACTAATCTCTGCCCTTTCTCCTCTAACGTCTGCGACGCCCTTAACCGCAGAAGTCAAGTGGATGTCATTTACACAGACTTTTGCAAAGCATTTGATCAAATTGATCATCACATTTTACTACGGAAGGCATCTGACCAGTTCGGTTTCTCCAACAAACTTATCTTAGTATTGGAATCTTATCTCTTCAATCGTCGTCAATTTGTCGAAATCGAGGGTTTTACATCGGAACCTTTTGTACCAACCTGGGGCCACTGCTGTTCAACATATTCATCAACGATCTGGTCTCTCTGATAAACTGCAGCTCTCTCGCCTATGCTGACGATCTGAAAATTTTCCACCGCATCGATGCATTCGAAGACCACGTGTCTCTTCAAGCCAGTATTGATACGATCAGTAGGTGGTGTGTGGCTAACAGACTTCGCTTAAACATCTCCAAGTGCAACGTTGTTTCCTACTCTCGATCTAAAAATGCAAGTCTTTTTAATTACACCATAAATGATTGCACCTTGATTAGGCGCACTACGGTGAGGGATCTAGGTGTTGTTTTCGATGAGAAATTCTGTTTCACCAGTCATATCGATCAGATGGTGGCTAACGCGGGTTTTATACTGAGGACTTGCAAACACTTTTCAAACGTATCCACCCTTAAGCTCTTGTATTACTCCTTCGTGAGATCAAAGTTGGACTTCGGTTCTATTGTTTGGTTCCCTATATATAACTGCCACGCTTACTCAGTCGAGTCAGTTCAGAGGCGCTTCCTAAAATACTTAATGTTCAGGGAAGATGGCTCTTATCCTCAGCGAGGTCTGAACCATGATCTTATCCTGTCGAGGTTTGCAGAGTTGCCTTTGGCGGTTCGTTGCGACTCTCAGTCACTATCATTTCTCCATATGCTTCTTTCCTCTAAAATCGACTGTCCACTTCTGTTGGAACGTATATCATTTCACGTACCCCGCAGTGGTGCCAGACATCAACCTACTTTTTCGCTTGAATTTGCGAGGTCAAATATCATATCCCAAAGTCCCATTTACAAAATGTGCCACAATTTTAATCGCATTTCCGCTTTTTGCGACATAAACTTCGACAGCTTACCAACTGTTTTGAGGTACCTGCGAGAGGCGTCTGGTTACTCCCTTTAGTTTATTAGTGTTATGTATACCAATGTGTATTATATATATTTCCTTTTTTTTATATTTACGTATATACATCTATTAACGTTGTGATTTGCTGTTATTATTATCGTAACTTGTTATGTGCTTGTATTGATTAGTTAGCATTTGTAGGATTTTACTTCCTCTTGTCATATATATACTTAGTTGAATTTCCTGTAATTGGGCCTTTGGGCCTGTTGGAAATATATGGCTATTTATTTATTTATTTATTTATTTATTTATTTCATTTATAACTAGGATATCCAATCGTCAGGGTAGGAAATGGTTGGTAGATTCATCAAGGCCCTTGCGTACACTCTCAGTCATACTAAAACTAAAATCCTAACACGAAAAGACAGTAAATAATAAATTTTCTGTTTTCATTTAAAGCTGTTCAAAGCATAAAACGATTTCATTTAATATGTATACATGTTATGCCATCAAATTATGGATTATCTATGAGAATATAAGAAATAGTGGTATTTAATCTCGATTCCGACGTTTTATCTTCCAAGGGTAATAATCAACTTTCCTTTTCTAAATAAAAAACTTTAATTTTCTCATGGTTTTTCAGATGATACTAACATTATTAATATGAATATCGGTTTTTATTTTTTTTTTAATTTGTTTTTTATTTCTATTTTTAATTTTTTTTTAAATTATTTATTTTGCTTTGGCGCAATTTTTCATAGCTGAAGTTACTTTTGAAATTTTTATATTCTTTAAAAATATTTTATTTTGTTTTTGTGTTAAGTGGAAAAGCGAAACCTCTATTTTTAATCAAAATAAAAAATTGTAAAATTAAATAAACAGGTTCGTTTATTTTTTACGAGAATGTGGTCCTGAACTATTATGTTAACAAGTTGCTCAGTGAAAAGATAAAATATTTTTAATAAACAAAAAAAAATAATTTACATACAAAACCATCAATAATTCATAATAATTCTACATGATACTATACTTTAAATTTTGATATAAATTTAAAAAAAAATTAATTTTCAAAATGAATCCGCGCTATGAATACACGAGGCGCATGAAAGACTGAATTAAAATTCATGATAAATGAACGTACTACACGATATTGTGTTTACTGAACTCTAGGATGTAACTTTACAGGTATAATAATTTAAAGGTGTAAAATATTCCAATATTGATATCAATATAATTATTCTTCCAAATATAATGGGAATCTTCTTGATATATCATAAACTAATCCCAAATATTGTATAATAATAACCATAGATGAATTATAATTTGTCAAAATCTAGATATTCGCACTAGGGCAGGAAATTCAGTAATACCTACTCTTTGGCGTTACAAATTACATCAGATCCAATAAAAAATTAAGGCGATAATATTATTGTTATGATCATCATTAAGAAGGGTAATATAGTAATATCCTACAATTTCCTAGTCTGATGTATAAAATTTCCATTTCTACTTCATTTATTTGTCTATGACACTAACTGAACAACACAACACAACACAAAAAGGAATATTTTATAGAATATAAAAATTTCAAAAGTAAATTAAACTATTCAAGATTGCCCTAAAGCAAAAAGAAAATTAAACTCTTGTTTCGGTGCCGTACGGAACAAGACCTGTTAAAGATTTCACAGGTAAATTGAAATCTGCGAGCTTCTAAACTCTCGAATTTCCGGTATTTAACAGCATATTTAGCTAGTTTACTAATTGTTACTTCTGTACTCCTGATACAGAGTAGCAATTAGGGTCGTTGCACCACCGAATTTTTTTAGCATTTCCGGGGCGCAACCCGGAACAAACTTTGAAATGATGTCTTGCGAGACTGACGACGACGTCTCAGTCATATCTATGGACTCAGATTCAGGGAATACCCTAAATGAGTCCCGTATAAAATTTTATATGGCAAAACTGAGAAAACACCCTAAATGCGGCTTGTGTAATGGAAGTATACCGCTTCTAACGAGCGCAAATACGGGTTCAAAACTCGACTTCAAGACGGCAATTGACATGATCAAAACCCTCTTAACAAGAGACCATAAGGCCGTTTTCAAAAGGCCGGCTACGGTGCAGCCCAGAATCGATTGTGGACTCAAAAAACCCGCAATCAAAGACAATGCCAAACTTACAGGCTCTGATACGTCCCCAAATACTAAGAAACAAAAGTTAGGGAACGCGACGCCAAGCGAGCCACCTAAAGAAATCGAACAAAAAAGGGACATACAAAACACTATCACAGATAAAGTGCCTAGCGACAACGATTCGGCCGTGCTTGTGCAGTTCGAATCTGCGCACCTTCAAACAGAGGAGCCCGATAAGGTACCTTTCAAGACGCCCTACAAGACGATTCCCTTTAAGAAAGGGATTCGTACGGTACATCTAGATGTAGGGGATGAACCTGTACCCACCAGAAACAGATTCGAGGCTTTAACAGACTCGGAACCGGACGATAACGATGACAGAAGTAGCGTAACTTCTTCGCAAGCCTCCGCCGCACGTAAAGTGCACAAAAAGACAAAGAACAACCCTGTAAAGCCCCCCAAAACTACACCGAAAGCCCCTCAAAAGAAGAAACCGTCCCAACCCCCGCCAATCGTGATCAAGGGCGGTGCACAGGACCACAAGGTAATTAGACAGACCTTACACCATATGCATGTAGTAGATTACAACTTAGAGTACACTAAAAATTCGGTGATTATCTACTGCACGCAGAATAAGGATTGGGCGAACTTAAAACGATTATTCGAACGTGAAAGCACTGAGTTTCACTCCTATGCGGAAACATATCAGAAAACTCATGCGTTTGTATTAAGAGGGCTAGACGGTGGCTTCAAGACGGAAGAAATTCGCAACTTACTCGCCGAAGAACACGGCCTTACAGTCAAAGCAGCGTACTAGATGAAAAAGACTCATGTTCCACTGTATCTAGTAGTGCTAGATGCTACAATCACTTTACGCAAACTAAACCAGGATGGTAGGCTCCGTTCCCATGTGCGTATTTCATCGGAAAATCGCCAAGCTACGAAAACAATCATGCAGTGCAAGAGATGCCAAGGGCACGGGCACTCAATGACGTACTGTCAAAGGAAATGGGCTTGCTCTAAGTGTGCAGGTCCACATCAAATCACTGAGTGCACTAGCAGCATTGTGAAATGTGCAAACTGCTACGGCGAACACAGGGCCATAAGCGTATTAGGCCCTGTGTATTTTTTTAAGATACAACAAACACAGCCTGCCAACCCCCAGACAAAGCAGGAATACAGGCCTGCACCTCCCCCCAGCAACCCTGCGTGGCAAGGGAATAAAGAATCCGATACGACAGAAGAAGCTGCAAGGCAATTCCAACAGCAATTTCCGGCCCTCCGGAAAAGAGGACAGACCCAACAAAGCGCTCCTAAAAATACACAGGTTAGTCTTAATCAGGGTCAAGTCGATGCTAATAAAAACGTAAATATTAATCCTCAAATAAAGCCTCAAACATTAGATACAAATCACATTATAAATAACATGAATAATTTGCAAAGTGCCGTAAACCGTATAAACAGCCTCGTTAATTTTAGTGAATTGTTGCGAGCGTTAAATGATTATGCAAACTTATTAGAGTCCTGCCAAGGGAACACATTTGAAGTCTTACAGTCCTCAATGAGGTTCTTTACTGAGGACTTCAATGGCTATAACATATAGTTTACACAATGTCCATTAACGTTCTTTGTTGGAATTGTAATGGCATTCGCTCCAAACTCGGAGAATTTCAAAATGTCATTTATAATAATCCCAACTTTCATATAATATTTTTACTTGAAACTAACATTGATGCTAGTTTCAAGTTGAAATTTTACGATAGACAAGTCCTGCGATTTGATAGGCCCGATCGACGCGGAGGAGGTGTGGCCTGTCTGATTCGCAGGTCAGTCCGTTATAAGCAGGTCCTAGGCCTGAGGACCGTCATTGAGCACGTAGCTCTCGAGCTTGACGGTGGCCTGCGGATAGTCTGAGCATATTCACCTCCGGGTCTCCGCCTCCAGGAAGAAGATGTTCTTGCTCTGCTGCCTGCTGGCAGGAAGACGCTCCTGTTGGGGGATATCAACGCAAAGCACGCAAATTGGCGTGGTTTTACCAACAGGGGTGGACGCTTGCTAAATAGGTTAGTGGAGCAAAACATTGACTTAGTCTATCATCAAACTCCCAATCCCACACACTATCCTGGTAACCGAATCAATCCAACGTTCCTGGATATTGCTATTACTCGAGGAATAACTAACGCTTCAGAGCTCCTAGAGCTGAATGAGCTCAACTCGGACCATCTCCCAATCAAGATTAGCATACGCTCTAGGCTTCAAGTAGCGCAGGAAACCATCCTGTCCTATAGGAATCTTGATTGGAGGGAGTTCCGAGTGAGGCTTAGCCAAGCAACAGTTATTCCAAGACAAATAGACTCTATCCCAGAACATGAGAGCGAGGTGCAAGCTCTAGTCACAAACATCCAGCGCGTCAGAGACGCAATTTGCCCTACTGTCGTTAAACGTCCGTTTACTGACACACTTCCAAATCACATAACAACCCTCATCACATCCCGTAACCGTATTCGGCGTAGGTGGCAACGAGCAAGGGTCGCCATAGACCGAGAACAGTTTATAGCAATGACCGGGGAGATAAAAGCACTCATTGCAGCCTACATGATGGCTCGCTATGGAGGCTCGCCAGGCGCGTTCGCGGAGGCCCCGCCGATTTTCCTGGAATTCTGCATCAAGGTGATGTAATAACGGATAGCGTCGGGAAAGCGGAGGCCTTCGCTGACTACCTGGAGGGCATCTTTAGCGAGACACCAAACACGACTCCATTTCACGACACTGTAGATGCTGCAGTGGAAAACTTCATCTCCACAAAGTATCCTATCGCCCCGGAAGTGCTAAGTAAACTATTAATAACTCCACTGGACATCAAGAGAGTTCTTGCCCACCTACCCGGAAACAAAGCCCCTGGTCCTGACGGCATTCCGTATATCTTCTCAAGAATATGCCGAATAAAGCCGTCATCCACTTTATGCACATTATAAATGCTATTTTACGCCTCCAACACTTTCCGCTACCCTGGAAGAAAGCGGTGATAATACTCTTTCCTAAACCGGGCAAAGATGCGAGGCTCACAGCCTCATATCGCCCAATTTCCTTGCTCGACACATTGGGCAAAGTAACTGAGAAGCTCGTAATGTCGAGAATGAATAATGACGTTGAAAATCTGAGGATTTTGCCCCATGAACAGTTCGGCTTTCGCCGCGGCCACAGCACCACTATGCTCGCGGCGAAAGTCGCGCAAGACACGTTCAATGATTTCAATGAAAACAAGGCAACGGCATTGTTACTTCTCGATATAGAGAAAGCATTCGACAAGGTATGGCACAATGGGCTTATATACAAGCTTTTTGCTACTCATGGAATGCCACTACATATAGCATCCCTCATTGCGTCGTACCTTGCGAATCGCTCATTCTCAGTTCGTGTTCATAGCAATTTATCAGGTCCAAGGCGCATCAAGGCCGGTGTGCCCCAAGGAACAGTACTATCGCCGCAAATATTCAGTCATTTTATAGCTGACTTTCCATCACACCCCTCAACTTCCTTTGCCCTGTACGCTGATGACACTGTGATCTATTCACAATCGTCAGACGTACAGGTTGCAAAACAAAATCTCATTAGCATCTTAACCTTCTAGCTCCCTATTATAGGGACTGGAAAATTTCCTTAAATGCGGCAAAGACAGAGCTAGGTATTTTGACACGCAAACGTAATGTTGACTTAGCGCCAATAGTAGTTGGCAACACGGCGATCACGCCGAAAGATCTAGTCAAATACCTAGGGATAGTCTTTGACCGCAAACTCCTCTTCTCCAAGCACGTCGCGGCTATAAGGGCTAAAAACATCGCAACGCAAAAGACTCTAAATCCACTCATTCGGACCAGATCTTACATGAGCCCGACTAACAAACTCACGATTTACAAGACAATCATCAGACCGACTCTTCTCTACGGGGCGCCTGTCTGGTGCTCGGTAGCAAAGACTCACCTAAAGCACATACAAACAATACAAAACAGATACCTGCGGGCGGCTTTCTCCCTGACACTATGGGACAGAGTGCGTGTTGCAGAACTCCACAACATGGCGAATATAGAATATATCGACCAGCATATTAACACACTTGCATGCAAGTTTTATGAATATGGTATCAGGGGGTCAGAACTGACCGCAGGTATAGCAAACATACGATACAACCAACTTCAGCGACCTAAACATGGACCATTATACAGACACACAGACCTATTCTATCAAGAATTACGACCGCCATAAATGGAAAACATGCAAGCAAAAGCATCATTAACATTAAGTATGAAATAACAAACATACATAACACATGAATACGAACAAAGACTGAGTAGACATACAAACGCAACATAACAACCAGCACAAATAAACGTTCGTAAATTTCGATCATCATAAGCGGTGTAATTCGATCGAATTCAACGCCGATAATCGAGTTTACGAAAAATAAAAACCGATGCAACAAGACAGACACGGGGAGGAGCCACCAGACCTAGTCGGTTCTGTGGGCGGAGTCTCCCCATGTCTACTTATACCAACAAGACAGACCGACTGACATCACTTACGCCACAGCTACGAAACCGCACGTGCCTCCCTCCCATGCAACCTCTACGTGTTCCGAGCGACTAACCAGCGCTTAGGGACCCATGTATACGTCGTATGTATGGTATATGCGACGATATGCATACTTCAGCTGGCAATTATGCCAATCACCTGTATATATGTATATATTGTATATATTTGTATATATAAACGTTACATGTTTGTGCCGTCTTGAATAAATTTTGAAGCTGGTTTTTTTTTGCAACACTTTTTCCTGCGTAACTAACTAAGCTTGACCCACACAGCAAATAACTAAATCTGAGCAATACAACCTTATAGGCAACGTAAAATTCAACTCAGTTGAAGGGAATATACCCATGTAACTGTATATAACTTGACCGCTGATTTGACTAATCAATAGAAGGGCCGACATCAGCCCATAAGACGCAGATGTTTGGTACGCGAGTGCATTCGCGCAAGTGAAAAGTGCGAAGCGAATTCGTGAGACATCTATCTTATACTATATAAAGATTAGTCATTAAGCATAAAAACATGTTCAATTTTGAATAAAGATTATATTGATTGATTGATTGAAAATTAAAAAATTAAAAATAAAAACTAGAAAAAGGAATACAAAAAAAATAAAAACACATATTCATATTAAGAACGTCAATGAAAAGCGATAAAAAAAATGAAGTCCGTATTTAAAAAAAAGAAAGTTGATATTCGGAAATACTCGGAATTTTAAAACTTTCTAAACGGCATATTGTTAGGACCCTAAATGCGTAAATTTGCCTTAATTTGACCGACACTGTATGTCTTAGGGTTTTCGAGTTCCCCAGACATAGACTCGAATTTGAGCCACCCTGTACAAATTATGTTAATAACAATATTATAAATTTTACTAACCTGTAATAACATGTTACAGCACAAAAGCAAAAACCATTCACGAAAATCACCCGTACACT
>JAEQML010063482.1:0-23114 GCA_016904865.1 Pissodes strobi
AACTTCAAATCAATGGTGATTTTACTTTATTTGCTGACGATACCACCGTTCTGTGGCACAATCAAGACCCAGTTTCGCTTCACCAATCCATACTGATTGATCTTCTTATCATAAAATCCTGGTGTGACTCCAACCTTTTAACGTTGAATGCTGGGAAAACTAAAATACTTTCCTTTAAGTGCAACCTTCAGAACATATCTATAGGGGACCTCCCAGTTCACTGTGAACCAGAGACTAAATTTCTGGGTCTAACTATTGATGATAAACTTAGGTTTTCTTCTCATATTTCTACTCTAGCTGGTAGAATATCATCTGGCTGTTTCGCAGTGAGGGTATGTGTCCAGGAACTTGGTTCGGAAGTGGGGAAGACAGTCTATCATGCATTGTTGGAGTCACATCTTCGCTATGGGATTGTGTTTTGGGGTAGTACAAGTAATTATTTGATTCAGAGTTTGTTTATTATTTACAAAAGAATACTCCGGTATATTTGCTAATCAAAGCCTCTTGACTCCTGTCGTCCCCTTTTTATTCGCTTAAACATACTAACACTCACATGTATTTATATTTTAGAGACGGTAAATTTAATCTTTAAGCATCTGCACAAATTTATGGTGAGAAATCCTAGATATCCAACCAGAGTGTTAGGTTTGCTGCGTCCGCCTATACCAACTTCCTCTTTGGTTAAAAATTCTGTTTTTTACGATGGTATAAAAACTTTTAACAAGCTTCCTCTGAGCATCCGACTGTCAGCTAACAAAAGTACTTTTGAAAGGGGTGTTAAGACATTTCTGCTAAAAAAGGCATACTACTCTTTGGATGAATACTTCCAAGACCCTCTTGATTGAGAAATGCAGGTGTTGATGGCTAGAAGATCTTTTCTTTTTTTATTTTGTAAACTTTTCTTTGTACACTTGATTATTTGATAGTTATTTTCTTGAATGTTTATATTCCTTCTTGTATAATTTTACTCTGTGAGTGTGTTGTAACAAAAGACAATTGCGACTGTTATTTCTTACTTATTGTATCTATGTGTGTTTCATAATGAACAAAGAAAAAACCTAAGACGAATACTTATCTACTTAGATTAATACTATGACAAGGAATTTTAGTTTTAGTGCTTTGTTAATTACTTTGTAGTTAGAACAATAAAGCATATTGAGTTGAGTTGAGTTGATGGCTTTGGTCCACGGGTAGGTTACGTAAGTCAGGAGATCTCCCGTTGATCTGTGCTTGCGGAAGCCATCCTGGTGATCGCTGATGACGCCTGCCGATTCGAAAAATTTTAAGAGCTGTTGGTTGATCAGTTCCTCCATGACTTTGGACATGATAAGAACTAAGTTAATTGGACGATAGTTACTTGGAAGATCGGTTTTTACCTTTCTTCGGGATTGGTTGCACCTGAGCGCATTTCCAGCTGGAAGGAAAGCATGCAGTTCTGTATGATAGGGAGAAAAGCCTGCATAGTGGCGCTGTTAGTTCATCAGCCCATTTCATAAGCACTATTGCTGAAATGCCATTCGGTCCAGTGGCCTTGTTAGTGTCTAGGTTTTCGAGTATTCGTTTCTCTTCGTGTTAGCAGAATACTTGGCATTGAGGAATTCACTCTCGGGATAATTGGGTAAGTCTTTCCTTGATGACCTAAAGTAGAATTTGATGCAAATGTTTCGGGAAGAATATTCGCTTTTTCTTTGGTCGTTTTACTGCGCAATAATCGTTAAAAATTTCGTATTCGTACCACAGCTGGGTTAGTTTCCAAAAGAAATAACAATAATATCAAAAATATATTATATAAGTCTAGTTTTAAGTAGTATTTTATTCGATTTTCTTCGGAAGTTATCAAGTTCCTAGTAATAGAAAAAATTAAAAGTTGTAACCGGTGTGATTACTCAGTGAGGTTCTAGCATCGAAACTAAATTGTTCACCACGGATCTTACTTTTTAGAAAATACTTTTTATTATCTGTCATAGAATACAATGATATTAATCAACGTCAAAAAAAAACTGTCAACCCTTTTAACCTAATATTAATGTCAATAATAACAGAACTCTTCCAGTCTTATTGGATTAACAGTAACGTTACAATCTCCCAGTTTGCATCACACAAACGTCATCGTGTGCGGGGCAACAACAAACACATTTAGGCACAGCATGAGCATTTCTTAATGGTGGGTTTCCTCCGCGTCCGTTCGACTGGAGGCTTGTTCTGGTCACGGGTTTTATTTTTCACTGAAATAGCGTTCTCGTTTCCAAATTGAATAGGTTGCGTGTCATTTGCAGCTTGATTCTGGGGTTCTGGTGGTTCGACATCAGTTTTGCTTGTGGGAGGTCGCCCTCGTCGACGCAATGGTCGGACTGGTTCTATATTTTGATCATCGGGTCCTTTGTAGGGAGTCAGGGCAGACACATGGTACTTTCTAAGGGCTACGTTTGGATTACCAATCGACGACACAAGGTAAGTGGTGGGTGTAACACGTTTCTGGATCAAATATGGTCCGTCCCGTTTTGGGGCGAACTTTGAAGTGTATTGATTCCGAGTACTACTTAATACATGCACGTCTACTAGGACTTTATCCCCGTGGTTATAGATAATTGAACGTCTAGTTTCATCCTTAAGGGATTTTCTCATGTCTTGGGCCTTTTCATGATTTTCTCGTGCTTCGCAGAGGGTACTGCTGAGCTTTTTCTAAATAGGGTGTGATTTGAGGAATAAAATTGTCATTCTGGATGATAGCGCGCATGTCACGGCAAACATTATCAGGAGTGCGTAGCTCGCGACCAAGAGTTAAGTATGCAGGGGAGTAGCCAGTGGAATCACATCTTGAGTTGTTAATGGCAAACCTAACTACGGGTAACTTGTCAATCCAGGAGGTATGATCCGTCGAAGTGAGGATAGCTAGTTGAATTTTCATATCCCTGTTCTTTCTTTCTACTGGGTTAGATTCTGGATGGTACACAGGAGTCAAACATTGTTGAAATCCAAAACAGTGAGCTACTTGCTGCATAACTGCTCCCACAAATTGGACTCCATTATCACTAATTACTCTTCATGGTACACCGTACCTAAGAACTATCTCATCTATGAAACATCGAGCACAAGCTTCGTCAGTAGCATTCTTCAAAGGGAACATTTCTGTCCAGCGGCTGGCAGTATCTTCAATGATAAAAGTCCAACGATACCCATCGGTAGTCTCTGGGAGAGGACCAAATAAGTCTATAGATATAACTTCAAATCTTTGGGACTGAACTGAAGTTTGTAATAATCCGGCAGGTTTTAGGTTTGACGCTCTATATCGTTGACATTCAATACATTTGCCAATATGTTCTGCAGTTGTTTTTCTCATGCCGGGCCAATAATATCTGCGTGATATCTTTTGCACGGTCCTTTCCATTCCATAATGTCCTCCAGTATCTGAATCATGATATTCTTTGAGTATCTGTGGGATGTGAGAATGTGCTGCCACTTGTTGAGGTTCCTCTTCATCGATATCAGGAGCGTAGCGAAATAGTACACCATTGCACATAATAAAACCTGGTTCTGCCCATTTCTTAAATTCAACTACAGCACTGGAAGATTCTAACCCACTAATGATTTTATTAAGATCCGAGTCAGCTAGCTGTTCAGTACGTATCTCGCTGGTTGATTTTGTTGGTAGATCTACAGTGACTATATTCATTGACTCATCAGATTCGTCCCTTGGCGGCCTTAATAAAGTGTCCGCTATCACATTTTTCTTTCCTGTAATATACTCTATACGAAGATCGTAAGCTTGTAGACTCAAAGCCCATCGTGCAAGACGTCCCGTCGGTGTTTTTAGTGTTATTAACCATCGTAACGGCTGGTGGTCGCTCTGCACAATGACGGTGGTCCCTTCTATATAACCTCTAAACTTTTCGACTGCCCAAACAACAGCGAGAGCTTTTCGTTCCGTTGTACTATAATTTTGCTCAGCAGCAGTTAATAATCTCGAAGCATATTCAATAGGACGTTCCTCGGGACCCTCCCCCTGGAGTAGACAAGCTCCAAGAGCATAACTGCTTGCATCCGTGCGCAGGGTATACGGCAAACGTGAATCTGCCTGTCTAAGTATCGGAGCAGTAGTTAGTAAAAGTTTTAACTGGTTAAAAGATACATCTTGTTCTTTTCCCCACTCCCATCTGACATTTTTCTTGGTTAAAGATGATAAGGGCTTCGATATTTCGGCGAATTTATCAATGAAACGCCTGAACCAGGAGCAGGTCTGTAGAAAACTGAGAAGTGCCTTCACATTTTTCGGCGCAGGCATATTTATTATGGCTGCAACCTTGGAATCATCCGGTTTTATGCCCTCTGGAGTTATAATGTGTCCAAGGTATCGAACAGAGTCGCAACAAAAATAGCATTTTTTCCGATTCAATTTCAATTTAAAGAGATTTAACCTTGTGAAAACCTTTTGGAAATCCTTAACGTGGTTCTCAAAAGTTGAAGAGATAATAATCAGATCATCAAGGTAAGCCAAAATAAAAACATCCGGTAACCCTGAGCGAAATCTGTCTATTAGCCTTTGGAATGTAGATGGTGCATTGGACAAACCAAACGGCATTCGAGTATATCTAAATGTACCAAAAGGCGTTATGAATGCGGTTTTGTCTCTATCAGCAGGCTTAACACTAATTTGATGGTATCCGCTTTTCAGATCTAATGTGGTCATATATTTTGTCCTTTTAGCTTCATGAAGTAGATCATCAATCCTTGGAAGCGGGTAGCTCTCAGCTCTGGTAATAGCTTTCAGCTTCCGGTAGTCTATTGCTAAACGAAGTCCTCCATCCTTTTTGAGTACCAGCACCCCTGGAGCAGCATATGGGGAATCACACTCTTAGCAATTTATCTAATTCTTCCCGAAGTTGACTCTTCTATGATTCGGACATGCGATATGGGGGAACAGCCACGGGACTATCATCAAGAAGTACAATAGAATGTTCAGCGTAAGGCGTAGGCTCATTGCTAGACTGAAAAACATATGTATTATCACTCAATAGTTTCTTTAGGTTGTCCCTTTGTTGACATTGTAGTTATTGGCCTTCATTATCTCTAAGCGAAATTTCTGAACAAGCTACCATTTTTACCGGAAGAGTGACGTCTTCTTCAGCAAAAAAAGCGTAAGGAATATGTTGGTTTTCATAATATAAACTATTTGGTACATCAAGAATAATGTTGGCAAGTTGAATAAAATCTACATCAAGTAGGGTGCGACTGTTTTCATGTTCAGGTATTGCCAAGAGTTATAACTCTATATTTTTATGATGTAACTGAACAAAAACTTCGAACATATATCCAGAAACTTTCCTTTGAATACCATCAGCAAGCGTCATATCAAGGTCATCAACTACAGTATAAGGAACATTCTCTTTTAGTAAAATCTGGGTCAACATAGATCCGGCAACACTGGATTTTGCGCCTGTATCCACGAAAGCATAACCATTGTGCCCTGTTATGTTAATAGGAATCGAAGGTCGAAAAGAAACTGGGTTATGAACAAAAGAATTCCACAAAAATTCTGTGGACATTACAGATCCCTTTGAGGTATTCTTTCTCTGACTGCATTTTGGACAGTTGCTCCGAATGAAACCGGGATCACCACAACCATAACATGATACGGTAGAAATTTGATATGATGCACCCGAAACAGTATTTTTATTATACATGTTCGGAGAAGCACGCGCGTTATTCACTTCTTCTGACTTGATCTGTAGTAATTTCCGGCGCTCCTCTTGCACATGGCCGATATTTTTACAAAACGAACACCGTTTTATGTCTTTTTGATTAAAAGTCTTATTATTGTCCAAAACACCCAAAGTTTCTTCAGCCGAGCGAGCAAACGTCAAAAGTTCTGTGAAAGTATTGAAGCTATCGCGTGGTACTTTTTCGCGAATTTTCCTGTGTAACAATCCATACACCATATCGAGTTGTACTGGCTCAGTTAAAGTTCCATTCGGTAACTGCGCGATAGTAGCACGAGCATTACAAATAAACACATCTGTGTTAGTCTTTGAATCCTGTTCTTGAGAAAAGAGGTCACGATATATACGATACGGAGGTTTACTCGGTCCAAACTTCAATTTTAATAAATTTAAAGCATCATTCCAGGTTGTTATAATAGCTTTGACTCCTTGAAACCATGTTCCCGCGAAACCATCAAATAACATCGGCAATCCTTTAAGAGCATTTTCGTCTGTAATTTGAGTACAATCTTTATAGATTTCGATAGCGTCGATAAATGCATAAACATCGGAATTTTTCGAGCCATCAAATCTAGAACTACATTTTGAAAAATTTCCTGTAGGCAACATAGCCGTTGCCGTGTATTGTACGGTAGGAATCGTCAAGCGTAATAAAAGTTCTTCAAATTGTTCATTCGTGAGAGTCACCATGTTCGCTTCTGTATTTGAACTTATATGTTCTTTTGAACGTAATGAATACGGACTTCTCAATTTCGAATGATCAATTTTGTTGCTTAGCTGGCTCTAATCACAAGTAAAATAAAACATGTACTTACAGTAGGCTCGTACATAATAAACAGACAGATTAAATTCGTTGGAGCAACAGGGAATTGAAGGATACGTCAAACGTTCAACATATAACTGGATTTCCGAATTATGACATTCAAGGTAATTCACATCAATCATATAGTCTACTCATTTAATGCGACTGCAAAACGACCCGAATTTGTCCTACAGCTGTAGAAGCGATAAACCGGTGCGATTTGCCGTATTCACAGTTCAAACGATAGATAGGTACACAACGACGTTCTTTTTTACGAATCAGCAAAACTCGCAGCTCTTCACTTTATTTTTCGATATTCCACATTTGGGCGCCAATTGTAACCGGTGTGATTACTCAGTGAGGTTCTAGCATCGAAACTAAATTGTTCACCACGGATCTTACTTTTTAGAAAATACTTTTTATTATCTCTCATAGAATACAATGATATTAATCAACGTAAAAAAAAACTGTCAACCCTTTTAACCTAATATTAATGTCATTAATAACAGAACTCTTCCAGTCTTATTGGAACAGTAACGTACAAAGTAAGAAATCTAGTGGATCTGATAATGTTTCTGTTTATCTTTTCAGACCAGTGTGGTGGTTGAGACACTGAGTTTTCTCAATCAGTTTTTCCAAAAGCGCTGTTTTCCTGGAATTCTTAAAAGCTACAAAATAAAATCCATATTCAAAGAAGATGATAGTAATACCACTATGTTGCTTGGACCTCGGTATTTTCAAAATTTTTCGAATACTGTTATTTAGAAAGACTAGAAATGTTTATTAACAAGAATAATATTTTAATTGAAAATCAGTTTGGGTTTCGGCATGTCTCCTCCTGAACCGTGGATGCTGTAAACTATTTTTATGGGAAGTTGATCTCGGCGTTTGGGTGGGGAGAGCGCCCTATTGGGGTTATCTGTGATCTCAGTACGGCGTTCGACTGCGTCAATATTACTCTGTCAAACTGGAAGCTTGGGACGTATGGTGTTCGTGGCTCGGCTTTATCTTAACCCTCACAATTTCGGGTTGAAAGGTTGCAATTTGCCTCAATTTATAACAGTGATAACTTGGTGCACATGGCAAATTGTTCTTAAAGTACACATATCTCAACCAATCCTTCTTTCTAATCTATATATGGACGATATAATGAATCACTTAAATGAATACAGCACGCATGAATACATAATATATGCTGATGATTTTTCTCTGCTGTTCTCTCATCGTGATAAATTTATCTTTGAACAAATTTGTGGCAACAATCTAACTTCTTCTTCTTCTCTCAACAGCCCTTCGCAGTCCACTCCTGAACATAGGCCTCCCCTGCCAGTTTCCATGCTTATTTGTCTTGTGCTATCTGATGCCAAGCTCTACCAACCCTCTCTTTGACATCATCTAGCCAACGTTTTTGCGGTCTACCAACACTTCTTTTGTGTAGTCGTGGTCTCCATTGTATTACGCGTTTTGTCCACCTTGATTCATTCTGACGGGCGACATGTCCAATCCAGCTCCATTTTAACTGGGCTATACGTGTTATGATATCCTCGACTTTAGTTCTTTCTCTAATTTCTGTGCTTGTAATATGGTCCCTAAGACTTAATCTTAACATCATTCGTTCGATGGCCCTTTACGTTGTTCTAAGTGTATTAGCTGATTTGATGGTAAGCGTAGTTGTTTCCATTCCGTAAGTCATAACGGGGAGTATACAAGTATTGAACACTTTTCTTTTCAAGTTAATTGGGATATTTTTATCCTTTAGTATATGTGACAGTTTACCTGTAGCTACCCATGTTTGTCGGACTCGTTTGTTAATTTCGGCGGTTTGATTTTCCTTACCCAATTTAATAATATGTCCCAGGTAGACGTAATCTTCAACTTTTTCTATGACCTGATTGCCGAGGCTGCAATCATGATTTTTGTTAGATTCATGGTTAGCCCTATTTTTTCTGATGCCATTTTGAGCTCTTCCAACATTTCGTAGTATGATTGTCTTTGATAGAATAAGAGTCTTTGATATGATTGTCTTTGGTTTCTATCAAAGACAATCATTTGTCTTTGGTTTCTATATCTTCTGCTGTTTTTATTATTGACGTTGGGTTGTTATATATATTTTTCAATAGATTTTTATATCTCGAATCAAATCTTGCATTGTTTAAGGCTTCGAAGATAGTCCACAGTTCTACGGAATCAAACGCCTTATTATTATAGTCAACGAAAGCAAGGTGTAATGGTTCGTTGCATTCGTTGCATATTTCTACAAATGATCAGATTGACTGAATATGTTCAATTATTGTGCTAAAGCCTGTACCTAATCCGGCCTGTTCAGGAGGATGGTAATCATCTAATTTGTTGGTAAGTCTATTTGTTATAATCCTTGTTAGCAATTTGTACGGATGTGGAAGTAGACTTATCGGTCGATAATTTTCTATTTTTAACTTATCACCTTTTTTGTGTAATAGAATCACCTGAGCATTCTGCCATATTTCCGGGATATCTTGTGTCAGGCATTTGTTGAGGAGGATTTTGGTAGCCTCAATTGTTGCTTCATCGCTTCACTTGTAATACCATCATCTCCTGGTGCTCTACTGTTCTTCATTTGGGATAGTGCTAATTGTATTTCTTCTATGGTGATGTCGGGCAATTCTTCGGATCCAACATTAAGAATTTTTCTGCTGTCTGCCTCTGATGGTTTTGGAATCGTTTCTTGATATAATGTACTGTAGAAATTCTCGGTAATATTTATTAGCTCGCTTTTTTCTTCTGTGGTGTTTCCGTTGGTGTCTTTTAATTGCTATATTCTGAGTCGCCCCTTTGTGTTAAGTCTTGAGAACTTTCATATTTGTATTGTTTTCAATAATTGTTTTTACTAGTTCTGTGTTGTAGTGCCTTAGATAATATCTGGTTCTCGTTTTTATAATTTTATTTAGCTCTTTATGTTCAGGGGTGCCTTTAATAATGTTTCTTCTTTTATCCATAAGGTTTTTAGTTTATTTACTAATTTTTGTTTGTCTGGGTTTTCTAGATGTGGAACATGTCTTTTTAATGGCTGTTTTGATATCCGTTTTTATTTTAGTTTCTAGCTTGTTTATGTCCATCAGGATTAATAATTCTTTATTAGACAACTTACTTTTGAGGTCATTTTGGTATTTGAGTGTTTTCTTGAATTATTTTCTCCCGGGGAAACCTTTGGTTATTGATTAATTTCTTGCGTTCTGATCTAGAATTGATTTCAATTTTGCTCTATTAACCGCCGGTGATCGCTACCGGTGTTAAAGTGATTTAGGACTGAGACACCTTTTACTATGGTAAACCCATAATTTTCTGTTTTTCACAGCGGCAACACCAACTATATTCGTTTTCATAATCACCAGGACCACAGCAATTTAGATGCCGCTATCTTTGCTAATGACCAGGAATTAGCTCGAACTTCAACTATATGTTTAAGAAGTTCTTAACTGGAAAAGTCACGCTTCAAAGAGCATTAGGACAGGATGGAATATCTGCCATCCTGATAAAGAAATGCGCCAACGAACTAACACCCATTTTTTCCAGACTTTGGATCCATCTCCTTGGAAAATCGCTCGAGCGCAACCTGTTCCAAAAAAGGCAAGAAAACCACGCTATCAAACTATCGTCCAATTGTCTTGCTTCCAATAATCTCCAAAGTTATGGAACGTGTAATCAATACTTAAGTACCTCGAGACCAACTAGCACTAAGCATTAAGTCTTCCGCAAACAGAGATCGACAAGAGATATATTGGCATATGCCCACAAATATAAGCGTGTAAATGTAGAAAGATACTGCGAAGATAGGAATATTGAGGTTTGTGCAATTTCTTATAAAACTAACAATATAACCACGTTTCTGTTAAACTGTTATCGCTCTCCTTTTGGTGATGTTAATGTTTATATGAATGTTTTATATACAATTTTAGATGTTTTAATCAAGCCAAATTGCAGGTTTGTCTTGACTGGCGATTTCAATATGGATTCTTACTATTGCACAATACTTTCACCAACTGTGTTCTTCGTCTATATTAATGACCTGCTAACTGAAACCAATAATCCTGTTTATAGTTTTGCATATGACAGTAACCCTGTCTCCCAATTAGTTCAAAAATTACAATAATTAATCAAGATCTGGAGAAAGGTCGAACTTGGGGCGACAGGAATTTGGTCCAATTTAATGCTGCAAAAGCCCAAGCAGCCTTGTTTACCAAGAAAGCACATACGGTGTGCCCGGACATCATTATGGCAGGATCGACCATTCCTTCATCCTCGTCAATTGGACTACTGGGTGTCTCAGTCAACAACAATATGTCCGGGCATGACCACGTTGCTAACATCGCAAAATCAGCCTCGCGGAAGCTTGGTGAGTCATTTCGCAAAAGAAACTATATACACCGTAGCAACTAGTCTTGTTCCACAAAGCGCACATAAGATCGTGCTTAGAATATTGCTTGCATGCTGGGGTGCTGCATCCTAAAGGTGGTGGAATGCATTCAGAAGAAACATGTGCATCTCGTCGGTGACCCGAAGTTGACCCTGGACCTGGATAGTCTGGAACACCGCAGACATGTTTCCGAGATCTCCCTGTTTTACAGATATTCACCGGCAGGTGTTCCCAGGATCTGGCCCGTATTATCTCGCCCCCAGGAACGCATGTCAGACAGTCACGTCAAACGTCAAGAGCGCACCCGTTCGTCATCCAACTGGAAACACCTTGAACGTCGCTTTACAAGAACTCCTTTGTCTGGCGCAATGCATCACTGTGGAACTCACTTCCAGGACATGTGCTTCCCCCTAATTACAACCTACAACTATTCAAGAACCGTGTCAATCAACATCTTCGCACACACACCGCTCGTCGAGTGTCTTAGGATCCCCCTTTAGTGTGTGTGCCACTGTCATAAAAAAAACTCTAATATATTAAACTTTAGGATAAATTCATTATGTTATTTGGTAAGAATTATGAGAACCCTGATATTCTTAAGGGAACTTCTGTTAGTCTTCGTCACAGAAAGCGGTTTTTATGCACAAAGAAGGTTCTGAGCTGCTTGCTGGTTGTGCCGCGTGCCCACTCATGTAAACCTCTTTTTAATAAGAGCAGAGTTCTCACTTTTAGCTTCATATACATTTTTGAGCTTTGTGCATACACCTTCAAAAATTGAAATAAGTACGTTTATCTTAAATAAGAGGTCCATACTTACGATATTAGACAAACTGAAATTATCGAAAAGACTTAAGAAAATGAAGATAAGCACCATTGCATTTTCCGGTATCTTTATAGAATCGGTGGGTTTTGCAATGAACTTCGACGTTGAAGAGAACTTACCCTCAAAAAGAAGACATGAGTGGAAGAGTATTCAATTAATCAAACCGAGAGAATCGACTATGCGACTGAACACACAATGTAATATATTATTATATATTTTTATTTACACCCCTCTTCAGTATTTAAGTACTAAGTATTTATTTCATATTTGATTCATTACTGTAGGTAAGTGAAATATTTTCATGTTTTAGTTACGAATTTTAATTAGTTTGTGTTTCTTTACTTTTTATTATTTTTATATCATTATTTTTAACACGATTCCGTATAGTCAATTAATGATTTAAAATGTTTGACTTAATCTTACATATATATTAATTACCAACCTTCACTTAGATGATTAGCATATTCATACTGATGATTCTGATGTTGCTCTTCTATATCTAAGTGCTTATGTCCACCTGTCAGTTGAACATTATTATGACTTATAGCGTCCTTCCCTTCAGGTGTTATATGATGCAACGGTCCGCTTTTTTTCACAATTGCCTTAAAGCCATTTTTATCGTCGGCTGTATAGTCAACAGTTCTCACAGAACCGTCTGGTTCGACCAGTGAATATTGCCCCTTAATGGTGTCACCTTCTTTCTTCTCCCATTGATGTTTAAAATCTCTTGTGTGGACATCTTTCACGCCATAACTAAAACTGTAGTCTGACGGCTGCTATAAAATAAAACAAATAATTGTGCTTAGAGAAGCTGTACAGTAATTAGGTATGTGTAAGGCAAAAAAATATTTAAATTAAAGAAAAAATTCAGAGGCCTACTTCTTTTCTCAATAATATTGGCTGTGGTGCTCACTGAGACGCCGCTACTGGACCTAATAATTTCAATCTAGTTAGGGCTAAATAAGCGACTTGCTACTTCAAATAACTGCACCAAATTTCAACCAAATCGGTTTAAGGATATTTATGATATTTTATAAATACCATTTTTTTTAAAACTTCAACTCAGAAACGAAGCAGCTCCGGACATATGTTCATAGGAACTTCTTATCTTAAAACGATCTAACGAATGACCTTCTGAAGTTTCATACCGTAGTTAGGAAACACCTTGTATTACATAACAAGTAATGAAGGCACTAGTTTAAAAGAGGAAGTTCTTTTAGCACGATGCGTTAGCCGAATGCGGAAATCCTCCACGGTTGGAAACATACCTACTTATGTACAGGGTGGCCCGTTTAAGAGGGGCCTATACCTTATCTCGAAAACTACGGGGGTTGGAAAAAAAATTTAAATACAAAAGTTGTTCCTAGTAAAATGATCATTATTTTTTTTGTATTGTTTTAATCGTCACTTTTTTATATACAGGATGGCCAAAGAAAGTTACACTTTTTTAAATAACTATTGGAAAAATAAGTAGAAAATGACTAATATACCAAGCGTAAAAATCAAATCGAATCAAAAATGGTAATATATCAGTGTTAGTATTAAAAAAAATTCTATATATACCTCGGTTGAGAAGGCCATTATTAACCTCGCACATTATATAAAAGTGCTCGGTAAGTAATGGCTTATTTCTCAACCTAGGTATATAATATACTATTAGAAGTGAAAGAGTGGATGATACTAAATAATTATCTATCTCAGGATACTTTATTAATAAACTGCGCGTATATTTGCTAAGGTTTTGGGATAATAATTGCTTTAAGCTCTTAATATAGTATCATCTAATGGCGGAGGTAAGAAATTTCTAGTATTGGTACAAATATTAAATATATTATACGAATTCAAAAGTAAAATAATTACAAACTAAAAACAAAGCTTTTGAAACAATAACGATTTAAGATGGTGAATATAATAATGACACTTCTTTGAATAAAACATGAGTTCTAACATCAGCATTATTTTTCTTTTTGAACAGAAATTCTGAGTTACGCGGAGAAAGGCTTGCGCAAAGCGTAAGCCTATCTTCGCGCAAGGCTAAGGCCAATTAATTTGGTTAGTTTGGGTTAGTTTGGTTAGTTTGGGTTAGTTTCGGTCCATTTAAGCCAGTATGAGCTGGTGTGAAGAATTGCGCGGAGAAAGGTCTGCACGAAGCGCAAACCTTTCTTCGTGCAAGGCTGGAGCCATATGGTTAGTTTGGGTTAGTTTGGGATAGTTTGGGTTAGTTTCGGTTCGTTTAAGCCAGTATGAGCTGGTGTGAGGAATTGCGCGGAGAAAGGTTTGCGCTCCGCGCAAATCTTTCCTCGTGCAAGGCTGGAGCCATTTGGTTAGTTTGGGTTAGTTGGAATTAGTTTGGGTTAGTTTGGTTAGTTTCGGTTAGTTTGGTTAGTTTGGGTTAGTTTCGGTTCGTTTAAGCCAGTATGAGCTGGTGTGAAGAATTGCGTGGAGAAAGGTTTGCGCGAAGCGCAATCCTTTCTTCGCGCAATGCTGGGGCCAATTAATTTGGTTAGTTTGAGTTAGTTTGGTTAGTTTTGGTTAGTGTCGGTTCGTTTAAGCCAGTATGAGCTGGTGTGAAAAATTGCGCGGAGAAACCAAGCGTAAACCTTCGCGCAGGGCTGCGGCAAATTAATTTGGTTCGTCTGGGTTAGTTTCGGTTCGTTTAAGACAGTATGAGCTTAAAAATGAGCGTGCAGTCGGATAATAAGTTAGCAGCCATGGGGTAATTAATTAGTATCTGCTCTTTCACTTAAAATTTGCAACCTCCGCCACTGGATTCTTTTTAAATTCATTATTTTTAACCACCTAAGATTACAATTGCCCCAAAAGGTTCAAAGATGGGTTTGCGTTCGGATAGTAAATTAACAGCCATGGGGTAATTGTTTAGTATCCGCTCTTTCACTTTGACGTCTAATATTTTTACCAAGACTTAAAAGTTGCAACCTCCGCCACTGAATTCTTTTTAAATTCATTATTTTTAACCGCCTAAAATGACAATTGCGCCAAAAAGTTCAAAAATGGGTGTGCGTTCGGATAGTAAACTGTTACCGTTTTCGGGCACATAATTGTCATCTATTTGATCAATTTTCTCAAATTGATAAATGCTTTTGGGAATAATATAATCTGACAATAAATGCCAAAATTTGTTTAATAAACAAGTCCCCAAGCAACCAAAAACAGGTAAAACCCGCTAAACTAGCATGTCCAAAGTCAGTCATAGTCTGACACTTTATTGCATTAAAGCAGGTTCCACACTGAAATACCTTAGACAAAAAAATAATACACACTTAAACTAACACAAAATAATAGTGTTGGATAAAACTTTGTATGCCACTCGTGTGTTATGTTTTAAAAGTGACTTGAGAAATTATACCACTCGGCCTTACGGCCTCGTGGTATAACTTTTTCTCACGTGACTTATTTTCAACATAACGCACTAGTACCATAAATAACTATTGCACACTAGTGCGTAAATATATTATTTTACGCACTGCCCTAAATGTCAAAAAAGATGTCAGATTTACTCTACGCCCTAGTGCGTAAAGTGACTTATTTCAGGCACTGCACAGTAAAAAGGCATATTTTATGAATCTTAGAGTGTGTAAAATAAGTATTTTACGCACGGTAGTAGAAAAAATTATTTTAATTTTGAAATTACTTACATCGTACTCTGGGGCATACTGATGTACCGTTATGGCACTGCACTTATTGATCACTGTGGCTATCAAAAACATCCATGTTGTGCTCTGTAACAAATAAATAAAATGAGAATATATAAATAGGAATCTGTAACAATAATAAATGGCAAGGATTCGTATTTAACTTTTTGAAGCTCTTATACATGTAGTAATAGTGTAATGGCATTGTTAAAATTTGTTAATTTTCGCATTTATATTAAAGCCGCTTATATTAATTAAAAAGCATTAGCGCCAGTTTTTTACGTGCCTGTGAGTATTACCAAGAGGCATGATAATCATTGTTGTCACAATTGTTTCCATGAAAATTATCTTCTTGCTAAAGATAACAATCACATAAAAAAAACTGGGCCTCAGCCATATAAATTATTTGCTGATGTCATGATTATTTGTCGGATTGGCCACACTGTTTGCCGTCCTTTGAAACAATTTCAAGTAAACTGTAACATTTTGTCGGCAAAATTTTCGAAAGGTATCAAAGTTTGTTACTTGGCAATTTCGCCAATGATATTTTTGGTATCAAAAATGTCATGAGCGAAATTGCCGAATAGCAACAAACTTGAATAAAACCTTGAGAATAATTTTGTCTACACAATTTTTTCTCGAGTGGTATTCGTCATGACTATTTCACGAGAAAAACTAGACAATGCACCGTATTAACAAACAGAAGCTTTATTTATTTGTTAACAAAATTAAATGTACAATTATTATTTAATGACGTTTGTCAAACTCACAATAATAGTTATACCAGACACCTTTCTGATGAACCTGTCATAGTTTTGTCGCTAAAAAACCACTCAATTAACGGGCAGGTAGTAGTTTTGCCAGTAGAAAACGAGCAGTTGCTATGATGTTTTACCAGTGTTGGGGAAACACCCCAACACGTGTATAAACTATCGTTTTTCACCTTATAGTTTGGTGATAACACCCTGAATGTATGTAGAATGAATGAGCCATAATTAAACTCAAAGTAGATTTATTTCACCCCGGGTACAACCCAATTTGTGCATTTAAATTAGCATATGCCAGTTCTTCAAAACCCTTTAGTCCAATCCTAGACGGACAGTCCCTTAATTCGAACCTGTACAACCGTACTGTCAGTATAATAAATTACAATTCAGCAACTCTTCGCTCGTAAAGGAGAACGTTTGTAATGGTTTTCAATTTAATGTATTTTTGTCTCCGTCAGCATTGTGAACAATCAGAAAACAGTTTCTACACTTTTTATCTCAAATGAATTCGGTATGTGATACCGCCCACTTTTATTATGTGGTTTTGCCGCTAGGCGAGTAGGCTCGACGAAATAAATTATTCAATTTAGTGCTCTGCAAACACTCCACGTTGCCTGATCGGTCTTGTCACCGCGCTCGAGCAAGTGCCTCTTCGCGCCAAAAAGTCAAATTCCTTTTTGGGCAATTTCTCTTGTATGCACAAATATTAGAGAATATTTCGTGCACCTCACCTCAGTTATCTTTGTCCAAGGTTGGACAAAGACCTCCTTTTGGGCTATTTTCCCAAGTTTTCAAGGCAAGAAACGACGTAGCGTCTCTTTCCCCCTTTTGTTGAAGAGAATCCATAAAATGGCGGCACCGAATTGATAACTCAAGTGGTCCCTGTACTGTACGAGTTAATTCAAGGATTCAAAGTGGAATCCCTAGCTGATTAGAGTGAAGTAAAACATTGGAGATTAAGGTATTCTGTACGAAAGAAAGGTGCTAGATTGAAAGCATAAAAGTTCAGTTCATTGAAAGTCAGAAAGAACGCCAGTTAATGAGTAATAAGATGATAGATCCGCATACCATCTTTCTTGTCACGATATACCGACGTTAAAGCCCGACAAGATTAATACCCATACACCAGCGTTCTTTTCCATGGTAATGTCGAATCTCACAGAAAAGAACGCCAGTTAATGACTAATAATTGAAAGGAGCAGTGTCCTCCCAGAAGATTAATTTGTCCACTATCCAACACTCTTTCCTTTCATAGGCGCTTTGGATAGAAATAACTGGAGAATATGATTTTTACGTTATTGGTCTCTAAGCAGATTATTTTCCCCGCAAAATTTGAGTCGACTGAACGACGGGAAAAATTGAGAGGAAAGATTGCACGAAAATTGTTTGTGTTAAATTTTATTATTTCTTTAATATTTTGAAAGGAAAGAACTAGAAGAATGAATGCCGGTAATGATCGCTGGTGTATGGGTAGCTATTGTCAATATTTATTGCCACGGACGAAATTATATGTATGTGTGACGACCTCTGCCGCATTTTTTTTATGGCAGTAGCACAAACACTAAAACGAGCGGTCTGTGTGCGAAGATGTTGTTTGACACGGTTCTTAAATAGTTGTAGGTTGTAATTAGGGGGAAACAGATATCCTGGGAGTGAGTTTCACAGTGATGCAGTGCGCCAGACAAAAGAGTTCCTGTAAAGCGATATTCTAGGTGTTTTCAGTTGAACAACGCACTAGTGCACTCTTGCCGTCTGTCGTGACTGTCTGACAGGCGTTGCCAGGGGCGGCATGAGGCAGGCCAAATCCTGGGAACATCTGCCATGAAAGTATCTGTAAAACAGGGACATCTCGGCCACATGTCTGCGGTGTTCCAGACTATCCAGATTCCGAGTCAACTCCGGGTAGCCGACGAGGCGCACAGCTATCTTCTGAATGGAATCCAGCAGCTCTAGGGTGTGCTTAGGTGCGGCACCCCAGATGTGTGAGCAATATTCTAAGCCCGGTCTAATTTGCGCTTTGTAGAGCAAGAGTAACTGCTGCGGTGTATACAAGTTTTTGTTGCGCAATAGCGCACCAAGCTTCTGGGAGGCTGATTTTGCGATGTTAGCAACGTGGTCATGCCAAGACATATTGCTGTTGACCCAGACACCCAACACTCCGATTGACGAGGATAAAAGAATGGTCGATCCTGCCATAATGTTTGGATCTTCGCTGCATTGAATGGGACCAAATTTCTGTCGCTCCAAGTTTAAACTTTCTCCAGGTCCTGCCTGATTAATTGCTGTAATCTGCTCCTGTCTGCGGTGATAGGTCTCAGTCGCTGGTAAAGGTTTTCCTGACCTAAAGTGGGAGACAAGGGTACTGTCATCTGCAAAACTGTAAGCAGGATTATTCGTTTCGGTCAGCAGGTCAATAATATAGATGAGGACAAAGTTCGTGAAAGTATTGCGCCCTGAGGCACGCCCGCGTTAATGGTAAATGTGTCTGAAATGGGTCCATCAATTGCAACGTGCAGAGATCGGTTCTTAAGGAAAATGGCAAGCCGGCTGCAAAGAGAGGATGGCAGTCCTAAATCCGGCAGTTTGTTGAGCAGTCCGTCATGACAAACTCCGTCAAATGCCTTCGAAATATCCAACGCAATTGCTGGAGACTCTCAGTAATTCTCAATTGCCCTACTCCATATATGAGCGACATAGGCCAATATATCTCCTGTCGATTTCTCTTTGCGAAAGCCGTTTTGATTATCGCTAATTATTCTGTTGTTCTCGAGGTGCTTGAGTATTTGCTGATTGACTACAAGTTCCATGACTTTGGAGATTATTGGAAACAAGGCAATTGGGCGATGGTTTGAGGGTGTGGTTTTCTTGCCTTTTTTTGGAACAGGTTGCACTCGAACGACTTCCCAAGAAGATGGGTAAATCCTTTTTTCGTAAGCCAGAGAACAGGTGTTAGTTTGTTGGCGCAGTTCTTTATCACGATGGCAGGTATTCCGTCCGGTTCTGATGCCTTTTGCGTATGTAGTTCTTTAAGGATTTTACGAATATCACGTTAATGACACTTGACTTCTGCCATGGTAGTATTGATATTTGATATGGTGGGGAGAGCCTTGCCTTGGGGAACGCCTAAGGTAGAGTGCGATGAAAGTATTTTGGCGAGCATGTTTGCTTTTTCCTTGGTTGTAGTCGCCGTGATGCCACGTTCGTCTGTCAAAGGTTTATTTACTTCCCAAAGGTCAAAGTTATTACTTACTGCCCTTGCTACCGACCAGAAATGCCTGGAGCCACTGGGGAATTGCAGGAGTTTATTCCTGATCCTTTGATTGAATGGCGAAGGCGTCACTCTCCGTAATCAAACTGCTCTCACCAGTTTGACGTTCCTGCCAGCTAATACAATGCAGTCCCTCTTGTCACAAACTGTCATTGATTAGCTCTAGACTTTGTATCTCGATGTTCTCCTACCTGAGGGAAGACGATGGGATTTGATGAGCCACATCCCGTGGCAACTCGGATGGCGGGGAGCGTCACTCTCCGTAATTAAACTGCTCTCACCAGTTTGACGTTCCTGCCAGCTGATACAATGCAGCCCCTCTTATCACAAACTGTCATTGATCAGCCCCAGACTTTGTACTTCGGTGTTCTCCAGCCTGGGGGAGGACGATGGGATTTGATGGGCCACATCTCATGGCAATTCGGAATGGTGGGGGCGTCACTCCCCGTAATCAAACTGCTCTCACCAGTTTGACGTTCCTGTCTGCATGGTATGTGAATGTAATGGCGATCGAGGGTGAATTCCTCTCCCTGAAATTTAGAATCGATATTGGTTAATTTTCTCCTCCGCGCTGCTATTCGAGGAACTTTTGCCAACGCGGGAACTGGAGAAGCGTTTAAGCACGTTTTTTTTTTTTTTAATGTCGGCCCGAATAAGTATTTCCTTTTAGCTAACTCGAGTAATTAATTAAAGTAGGCTTTGGTGCAGCACAATTCTGGGTTTTTATTATCAAAATAGGTTAAAAAATTATTAAATGTGACATGTGACCTGCGCGATCTCGTATGATTGGTCAGTTGGAATTCTTGAAGTGGGGATTTTAGAGGAAGTTCCTTTACCTTCGACGTTGGCTTATAGATTTTTCACTAATGCCACTTTACGTCGGTTTGCCGTTGGTAGCAGCAGTGGTTGGTGTCGACTGACTGACTGATTTGGATTTCCAACCGATCCATTTCTGGAGTTTCAGGCTTACCTTTAGTTAATTGTTTGTTTGGTGCCTGGAAATCACTTCTTAATGGTATTTGGGTACTGCTTTAGTCAGGTGAGTTGACGTTGGCTTTTTTAGTGTCGTTTATTTTGAGAAAGAGAGCCACGTGAATGGTCCTTAATTCCGTTTTAATTTTCCAGATGCTCTTCTCCCCTACCCTTTGAGGCAGCCCAGCGATTTTGGTTCACAGGTAAAAGTTTCATTTTAATTTTTTTTTGTTCTCTGATTTTTCTTTGGTATATTATTTTAATGGTTCTGATTGTACATGTTCTTTGGTTATGAGTTATATATTTTTTATGGCAGTGGCACACTAAAGGGAGATCTTATGGCACTCGACAAGCGTTGTGTGTGCGAAGATGTTAATTGACACGGTTCTCAATAGTTGTAGATTGTAATTAAAAGAGACCATGGAGACAATTCTGCGAGGACATAGACGAGTCAGCCCCAGCAAAGCGTCTAAAAAAAAATCCTATCTGAAAATCAATCAAACGGTATTGGCATATTAAAAAAGCCAAACGAAGAATACTGCAACGATCAGAAGGAAGGTTTAGAGGTACTATTACAGACTCACTCCCCTGGATCACAAATCGTAGAATATACCCAGAACTAGATTAATCCTCACAACAAAGGATTCCGTAGCCCGAACAGAAGTTACAAAAGATTGGCAGGAAAAGCAATAGAAAAAAATGGCTTTAAGCGCTATAAATCCGTCGGCAAAGGCGGGATCTTCCCTGCCCTGCTTCAGAAAGGCTGTGAGATCCTGAAGGTACACCTACAGGAAATCTTCGAAGCTAGCCTTATCCTAGGACATCCCTTGGAGGGAAGCAAATTTGTGATATTTATACCTAAGACCGGCCGACGACGCGACGCCCGGAGGATGAAGCAAAATTATACCGTTCCATCAGCCTAACGTTCTTTATCCTCAAAACAATGGAGAAAGCAATCGATCAATACATAAGAAGAGAAACTCTAACGAGAACACCACTCCATCCTAGGCAGTTAGCCTACCGAGCAGGCAAATCCACATTAAGTGCACTGCACTGTCTAGTTAAGGACATAGAAAAGGCAATCGAATGCAAAGAAATTTGATAATAATTCACATCAGTCTATCAGAAGAGCACTTCAAGAGTGGGAAGTTGAGCTCCCAATCATAAGATGGACAGAATCAATGCTAAAGCACCGTTTCGTATCGGCAGAAATAAACGGAACGTCAACAACCTTCAGCACAGTGAAAGGGTGCCCGTTCTCTCTCCCCTACTGTGAACACTAGTAGTGGATTAAATCTTTACCACTCTGAGTAGAGCTGGATTTATAGTTCTAGGCTACGCAGACGACCTAGTAGTAATAATAAAGAGCAAACATGAAGGCGTAATTACAAACCGCATGCAAAATGCCCTAAACGTCATCAAGAATTGGAGAGAAGGGGAGGGACTCTCCCTAAATCCTATGAAAACCATTCTTGTCCCATTTACAAAAACTACAAAAAGAAGGAAGCTAGAAATAAGAACGCCCATCCTAGATGAAACACAGTTCACTTTTTCGACCGAAGTAAAATATTTAAGGGTCACACGGGACCGGACACTTACCTAGAACAAGCATCTAGAAAACACCATCTCTAAAGCCACAGCGGCAATCTAAACATGCCGCAAACTAGTTGGCAAGACATGGGGCCTAAAACCAAAAATGGTATATTGGATCTACCAAGAATAATAAAGCCCATGATCTCGTATACCTCGCTGATATGGTGACCAAAAAACCAGCAGGTCACCGCTCGGACTAAGCTTAATAAAGTGCAAAGGCTGATATGCCTGCGAATAACAGGGGCAATGTCAACGTGCCCTACTGCAGCCTTAGAGGTACGGCTGAACATGCTTCCTCTTAATCTCAGTATGAAGAGGGAGGCGATTATCAGTGCTCACGGGCTATTCCAAATAGACAAACTCAAGCCTGGAGATTTGACTGGTCACCTACGCATCTTTGGAAAATGTCAGCAAACCAAGTGACCAAATGACGGTCATGTTGGACCTAGATGCCCATTCGCAGTGCTTATTGATGACCGCCAATCATGGGAGAGTACAAAACTACCTAAGATCCATAACGCATCGCTGTGATACACAGTGGGTTTAAAACTAGCGAAAGGAGCAGGATTGGGCATTGTAGGCCCAAACTGTAAGCTTTTAAAACCGCTAGGCAAATATATAACCATCTTCCAAGGGGTGGCTTGCCATAAATATATGTGCAGAAGAGTGCCCCACATAAGGACTTCACAGAAAGCACATATATATATTTTCAGACAGCCAGGCGGCAGTAAAAGCTTTAAAAGCTTTTAAGTGCGTGGGAAAGCTAGTCTGGGTATGTAAGCAAACCCTAAAACTAGCAACACGCAACCAGGTAATTTTATTAGGAGTTTTTGGACATAGAGGCATAGAGGGTAACGAAAAAGCAGATTGTCTTGCGACATAAGGAGTTGGAACACCATATTATGGTCCAGAGCCCCAATGTGGCCTTATGAAGAGCCCTAATGTGGCCTTATATGTCGCCGGACTGCTCACTGGACACTGCCCGGTAAAATACCAGCTTAAGGCAAAGCAGAATACGACCAATGCAGATTTTACAATAATGCAACTGAAACCGCAGAACACCTACTCTGCCAATGTTCAACCCAACTCTGCAAAAGGCTCAAGTACCTTGAAGGAGTACAGCTAT
>MU193558.1:6928-23112 GCA_016904865.1 Pissodes strobi
AAGTCTCAGGTTTGAGTAAGGAAAAAGAATATGCTAGGACCTCGAACATGTGCTCTGCTGGGAACTTGTTTTTAGGTGAGACGCAAAGTCTCCCGAACTGATGGTTCGCTAGCGTATTTAAATAATAAAATGTGCTGATCGTTGCACGTTTAAGCTGCAGCTCGCGTTTTTAACATTTGTTTTTAATGTTTACATAATATTTTCCAAGTTCAAACTTAGGACAGAGTGATATTTATTTAGTAGTTCACAATATATATATATATATGCAAAACATGATCTAAGAGTACAAAAGTATTATTATTAAAGCACATTAAAACCGTTGACCTGTGTATTAATGATATTAAAATGTATACGAACCTTTTCTACATCAAACGGCTCTATTCAGCGAGCCATATTAAATTATCAAAGCTCCACGAGAGCTGATTTTCATTTATAGGATTATGGGTTCAAAATATGAGTTTATAAAAAACATGGCTCGGAATCGATATCGTCAAGGAGACCAACGGCAATCTGCTTGCGTTTAAAGCCAAATCTGGAATTTGTGGATGATTATTGGAGCATGTTAAATTACCAGGAACAGACACATATTTATTCACTTTTAGTGAATTATAAGCACATGTAGCTTTAATCACAAACCACAAATTACCATTAAGAGAGAGAGGTTATTTTTATGGTTAGTTTCGGCTCTCTCGATTTTAATTTCTTTGCGCTTTTCCCTGGTTACTTCGTAAAGTTTTCAAATTTCAAGATGAGGTGATATATGCAGAATGAAAACTTGAGAACCCTCTTACGAAAACACCCTGGAGATTACGTCGGTTGTTTAGAACTACTTTCGAAAATATTCCTCAAATTTAATACGATGGAGAGTAAACTGAAAGAGGCGAGCAATCGGTAAAACTGTTTTTGAAGTTTTAAGTGTAAGAGCCTTTATTTTTCCCGAGGAAAAACCATTAAGGACACGTATTGTCTATCGTCTGGATCTAGCGTATATTATGGCCTTAGTCGTTTTTTTGATGGTGATGGTAATGCCTAAAAAATTATTTTTAGGGAATAACAGTTCGATAATTCTATCAATATATCAGATAATTGTTTCGGCTGCAAATATTCCTGAGATATTCAGCAATATTTCCATAAGGCCATTAAAATAATGTCTTTCTTATACGTGTTTTCATCATGCATGATAAATTTACACGATTGGGATGAGTTTTGGACATTCAATAGCCACTGCCATACTAATTTGTTATTAAGTCCTGTTTTAGGTGGCCATTTGCCTTTCACATCTGTCCACCTATCACTTGTAAATCTTAACAAGATAGCATTAAATACTTATGAACAAGTGCCCTTACTTATTCCAAAAAGAAGTATTTCCCAATAAATTTACTGGTGAGTAGGTGCCTCGGTAGGTGCCTTTACTTTTACTGAGGAAAAAACAGTTTAGGCACTTTCCCCTACTTCTTTTTGCGTTCCTTTATTTATTCTAATAAAAATAACTAGAACGTACCCTTACTGAGGATTAGATGAATAGACAGAAAAGGCATGTAATAGCTATTTGATTAACCTTACTTCACTTGTTCCAATAAAGGGAGCAGTAGGTTTCCTTAAAAGTACGAGGTAAAGGCATGTAATAAATATTGGGTCTTTAACTTACTATTCCTTACTTGATTCCACGTGCCTTTACTTATTTTAATAAACGGAACAGTCATAATATTACTGGGAAGTAGGGGCCTTTACTTTTCTAAAAAAAAAACGGGGCCCTTACTTTTTCTTTTTTATTACTTATTTTAATAAACGTAAGCAACTAGCTTACGGTTCCATTTTCGCTTTCACTTTCCTTTATAAATAGAAGCAGTACGTACCCTCTTTTGAAAATAAGAGCCTTTACTTTTTCCGAAAAAAATGGTAAAGGAACGTAACAAATGGTCAAAGTTTAGCTTTTAACTCTTTATTTACTTTTCCCGAAAAAAATTAAAGGCTCGTAATATCTATCGTCTAAACCTCTTTTCACGTTCCTTTACTTGCAGCGGTTGGTATCCTTTCTTGGAAGTAAGACCCTTTACTTTTTCCTTAGAAAACGATAAAAGAACGTCATAGCTGTTCAACTTTTAGCTTACAAATTTCTCCTTTACTTTACTTGTTCTAATAAAATGTAATAAAATGAAGCACTAGGTGCTCTCACTTGGGCGTAAGAGCCTTTACTTTTCCGGAAGCAAAAACCCTAAAGTAATTTAGTAATTTCTACCGCTTAAACCGAGTGATGTTCAACGTTTAGTTTAGGGCTCATAATTCTTTTGACGGTCCTTTACTTACTTAATAAAGAAACTGTAAAGGAACGTAAAAATGTTTAGCTTACTAGTATCTACCTTCTTTCGCGTTCTTCTACTTGTCCTAATAAAAGGAAGCAGTACGTGCCCTTTCTTGGAAGTGAAAGCCTTTACTTCTCCGCAACAAAAGCGATAAAGGAACGTAATAAAAGTTCGTCGTTTAGCTAGCCTCTCTACTTGCTTACGCGTTCTTTTTACTTTTTCGACAAAGCTGTACTTGCCTTTTCTTAGAAGTAAGAGCCTTTACTTTTCCAGAAACAATAACTCTAAATGCTCGTAATTTGTACCGTCTAAACCCAGTGATTTTCAACGGTTAGTTTACGACTCCTTACTTCTATTCACGTTTCTTTACTTAGTCTAATAAAAGGAAGCAAGAGCCTTCATCTTTGCTCGAATAAAGAACCTGTAAGGGAACGTAAAAGATGTTTAACGTTTAGCTTACTAACTAGTATTTTTTACTTGTCCTAATAAAAGGAAGCAGTACGTGGCGTTTCTTGGAAATGAGAGCCTTTACTTTTCCGCAAAAAAAGCGATAAAGGAACGTAATAAAGGTTCGTCGTTTAGATAGCTTCTCTACTTGCTTACGCGCTTTTTACTTATCCGACTAAAAAAAAGCAGTGTTTGCCTTTTCTTAGAAGTAAGAGCCTTTACTTTTCCAGAAACAAAAACCCTAAATGCTCGTAATTTCTACCATCTAAACCGAGTGATGTTCAACGTTTAGTTTACGACTCCTTACTTCTTTTCACGTTCATTTACTTGACCTAATAAAAGAAGGTAGTACGTGCCCTTTCTTGGAAGTGAGAGCCTTTACCTACTTTTCCTCAAAAAAGCGATAAAGGAACGTAATAAAGGTTCATCGTTTAGCTAGCTTCTCTGCTTGCTTTCGCGTTCTTTTTTTGTCCGACTAAAAAAAGTTTTCTTAGAAATAAGAGCCTTAAATTTTCCACAAAAAAAAACCCTAAAGGCTCATAATTTCTACCGTCTAAACCGGGTGATGTTCAACGTTTGGTTTACGACTCCTTACTTCTTTTCACGTTCCTTTACTTAGTCTAATAAAAGGAAGCAGTACGTACTTTTTCTTGGAAGTAAGAGCCTTTACTTTTCCGCAAAAAATCGATAAAGGCACGTAATAAAGGTTCGTCGTTTATCTTAGCCTCTTCACTTGCTTACGCGTTCTTTTTACTTGTCCGACTAAGAAAAGCAGTACGTGCCTTTTCTTAGAAGTAAGTGCCTTTACTTTTCCAGAGACAAAAACCCTAAATGCTCGTAATTTCTACCGTCTAAACCGAGTGATGTTCAACGTTTAGTTTACGACTTCTTACTTGTTTTCACGTTCATTTACTTGGTCTAATAAAAGGAAGCAGTACGTACCTTTTCTTGGAAGTAAGAGCCTTTATCTTTGCACGAATAAAGAAATTATAAAAGAACGTAAAAATGTTCAACGTTTAGCTTACTAGTATCTACTTGCTTTCGCGTTTTTTTACTAGTCCTAATAAAAGAAAGCAGTACGTGCCTTTTCTTGGAAGTCAGAGCCTTTATTTTGCAGCAAAAAAGCGATAAAGGAACGTAATAAATGTTTGTCGTTTACCTTAGCCTATCTACTTGCTTTCGCGTTCTTTTATTTGCCCCACTAAAAAAAAACAGTACGTGCCTTTTCTTTGAAGTAAGAGTCTTTACTTTTCCCTAAGGCTCGTAATTTCTACCGTCTAAACAGAGTTAGTTTACGACTTACTTCTTTCCACGTCCCTTTACTTGGTCTAATAAAAGGAAGCAGTACGTGTTATTTCTTGAAAGTGAGAGCCTCTACTTTTCCTGAGAAAAGCAATAAAGGAACGTAATAAAGGGTAGTTGTTTAGCGTAGCTTCTCTACTTGCTTTCGCGTTCTTTTATTTGCCCGACTAAAAAAAAACAGTGCGTTCCTTTTCTTAGAAGTAAGAGCCTTTACTTTTCCAGAAACAAAATTCAAAAGGCTCGCAATTTCTACCGTCTAAACCGAGTGATGTTCAATGTTTAGTTTACGATTCCTTACTTCTTTTCACGTTTCTTTACTTGGTCTACGTACCTTTCATGGAAGTAAGAGCCTTTATCTTTGCTCGAATCAAGAAAGTGTAAGGGAGCGTAAAATATGTTCAACGCTTAGCTGACTGGCATCTACTTGTTTTCGCGTTCTTTTACTTGTCTTAATAAAAGGAAGCAGTACGTGGAAGTCAGAGCCTTTACTTTTCCGCAAAAAAGGGATAAAGGAACGTAATAAAGGTTCGTCGTTTATGTTGGCCTATCTACTTGCTTTCGCGTTCTCTTATTTGCCCGACTAAAAAAAAGCAGTACCTGCTTTGTCTTAGAAGTAAAAGCCTTTACTTTTCCAGAAACAAAAATCCTAAAGGCTCGTAATTTCTACCGTCTAAACCGAATGATGTTCAGCGTTTAGTTTACAACTCCTTACTTCTTTTCACGTTCTTTTACTTGGTCTCACAAAAGAAAGCAGTAAGTACCTTTTCTATGAAGTAAGAGCCTTTATCTTTGCTCGAATAAAGAAACTGTAACGGAACGTAAAAGATGTTCAACGTTTAGTTGACTAGTATCTACTTGCTTTCGCGTTCTTTTACTTGTCCTAATAAAAGAAAGCCGTACGTGCCCGTTCTTGGAAGTCAGAGCCTTTACTTTTCCACAAAAAAGTAATAAAGGAACGTAATAAAGGTTCATCGTTTAGCTTAGCTTCTCTACTTGCTTTCGCGTTCTTTTATTTGCCCTACTAAAAAAAAAACAGTGCGTGCCTTTTCTTAGAAGTAAGAGCCTTTACTTTTCCAGAAACGAAAAGCCTAAAGGCTCGTAATGTCTATGGTCTAAACCGAGTGATGTTCAATGTTTTCTTTACGATTCCTTACTTCTTTTCACGTTCCTTTACTTGGTTTAATAAAAGGAAGCAGTACGTACCTTTTCTTGGAAAGCCTTTATCTTTGCTCGAATGAAGAAACTGTAAGGAAACGTAAAAAATGTTCAACGTTTAGCTGACTAGTATCTACTTGCTTTCGCGCTCCTTTACTTGTCCCAATAAAAGAGAGCAGTACTAGCCCTTTCTTGGCAGTCAGAGCCTTTACTTTTGTGCAAAAAAAAGCGATAAAGGAACGTAATAAAGGTTCGTCGTTTAGCTTAGCCTTTCTACTTGCTTTCGCGTGCTTTTATTTGCCCGACTAAAAAAAGCCGTGCGCGTCTTTTCTTAGAAGTTAGAGCCTTTACTTTTTTAGAAACAAAAACCCTAAAGGCTCGTAATTTCTACCGTCTAAACCAAGTGATGTTCAGGTTTAGTTTACGACTCCTTAGTTCTTTTCACGTTCCTTTACTTGGTCTAATAAAAGGAAGCAATACGTGCCCTTTCTTGGATTTGAGAGCCTTTACTTTTCCGCAAAAAAAGCGATAAAGAAACGCAATAAAGGTTCATCGTTTAACTAGCCCCCCTACTTGTTTGCGCGTTCTTTATGGTTGTCTGACTAAAAAAAGCAGTGCGTGGCTTTTCTTAGAAGTAAGAGCCTTTACTTTTCCAGAAGCAAAAACCCTAAAGGCTCGTAATTTCTATCGTCTAAACAGAGTGATGTTCAACGTTCAGTTTACGATTCGTTACTTCTTTTCACGTTCCTCTACTTGGTCTAATAAAAGGAAACAGTACGTACCTTTTCTTGGTAGTAAGCGCCTTTATCTTTGCTCGAATAAAGAAACTGCAAGGGAAAGTAAAAGATGTTCAACGTTTAGCTTACTAATATCTACTTGCTTTCGCGTTCTTTTACTTGTTCTAATAAAAGAAAGCAGTACGTGCCCCTTGTTGGAAGTGAGAGCCTTTACTTTTGCACAAAAAAGCGATAAATGAACGTAATAAAGGAGGTTCGTCGTTTGGCTTAGCCTCTCTACTTGCTTTCGCGTGCTTTTATTTGCCCGACTAAAAAAAAGCAGTGCGTGCCTTTTCTTAGAAGCAAGGGCCAGAAAAAAACTATATAAGAACGTAATAATTGTTCAGCCTTTTGCTTTCGCGTTCGTTCCCTTGTGTTAATAAAAGCAAGCCTTTCTTGGAAGTGACAACCTTTACTTTTCCCGAAAAAAAAACAATAAAAGAGCGTAATAAATGTTTAACTTGATTTCTCGTTTCTTTAAAGAAAGGAAACAGTACATGCCTTTTTTTTGGAAGTGAGAGCCTTTACTTTTCCCAAAAAAAAACTGTATAGAAATGTTTGAAGCTTTCCACTCTAGTTGCTCTCGCGTTATTGCTCTATTTGTTGTATTGTATTTTATGTAAAGGGGTCGCTCGGCTTTTCAGCCCTTCTTCACTTAGGCCTAAAAGGTCTTTTGTGACTACCCTGCTTTAGATTTTCCCAGAAATGCCTGCACTTTTCGCGAAGTTCAGGATATTTCTAGTGGTTTGGGATTACATACTACTTCTTCCAGATATTTTAGCCTTTGGCGGGTCACCTCTCTATATTCGCAAAGAATGTGTTCCGCAGTTTCGTTCGCTGAGTTGCAAAATCTACAACGTGGATCCCCAGTCTTTTCCATGTTGTGGAGATGGTATCTCCATGGTCCATGACCTGTTAGGAAGCTCGTAACCAGTCTTAGATCGTTTTTATGGAGCTCTAGTAGCTCCTTAGTGTATTCAGGCGAGTGCGATATGAATCTTTTCGCCTGTCGTTGTCCTGGAGTGTTTTTCCAGTAGGCCTCTTTCTGCCTTTTTTCCCACTTATTGAGGTCCTCTCCGAGGTGTCCTCTGGTGGTGCCACATAATGTTTCAGGTCCGTAGAATGGACTCTGTGCTCCTTCTCTGGTCAATTGGTCGGCAATTTCATTGCCTTCCACTCCTTCATGCCCTGGCACCCATAGCAGAGTGACTCTGTTATGTTTCGCCAGTTGGTTAAGAGCGTTCCGGCATTCCAAGGCAAGCTTTGAGTCAAATCCGCACGAGGCTAGTGCCTTTAAAGCCGCCTAGCTGTCGGATAGTATATTTAGGGTTGCGTCTCTCGGTTTTCTTTTGATGCATTCAGAGGCGCACAGTTCAATGGCATATGGATGGGGCTTTACCTAGAGATTTTGACATCCTGCATCTAGGACCATAAACCCCGGTGCCGACCCCTTGTTCCATTTTAGATCCATCTGTGTACCAGACCAATGTACCTCGTTCGGGCTGTAGTGCTCTCATTGTTGGGCGATCTTTTATGATCACCTTAAAGGAGCGTTGGAAATCCCTTGTCTTTGGCATATGGTCTGTTGGTTTGGCCAGCGATTCGACTCTGATTGTGTCCAGAATCTTTAGATGGCCAGTCAGATCACCTGACTTAGTTGATTGGGTCTGGATTACTCTGGACGCGCTTAATAAGGTCTCCCTCCTCACGCTTCAATGCAGGGGAAGAAGGTCCAGCATCGTCTCCAGTGCTATCGTGGGGTAGGTTTTTATTGCCTCTGTGATGCCCAGACAGGCAAGTCTTTGCACTTTTTGTAGCTTGCCTTGCGTAGTCTTTTCCTCTGTTTTGGTCCACCAGACCAGTGACGCGTATGTGACTATTGGTTTTACAACCGTAATGTATGACCAATAGATCATCTTGGGTTTTAAACCCCATATTTTGGCAAAAAGTCTGCAGCATGCCCAAAGTGCCGCTGTTGCCTTTTTGGTAGTCCTTTCTATATGTTCATTCCAGTTAAGCCTACGGTCGAGGACTATCCCCAGGTACTTAACACTGTCTGAGAGTTCAACCGTCACGCCGTCTAGGCTAGAGGCTGTAAGGTCCACCTTTCTCCTTTTTGTGAACGATACTATGACGGTCTTACTGGGATTAACATTTAGTCCTTCCCTTATACACCAGTTTTTAACAAGATGTAGAGCATTTTGCATTTTGGCCGATACTGTGCCATCATACTTGCCCTTAATTGTGATGACTAGGTCGTCAGCATACCCTTGGACGTCATACCCTTCGGTTGTTAGTTTTACCAGGAGTCGATCTACTACCAAGGACCACAGCAAGGGCGATAAAACTCCGCCTTGCGGACACCCTTTTGCTGCTTTTACCGTTACTGTAGCCTCTCCTAAAGTTGAGGTAATTTTACGACTACAAAACATGGCTTTTATCCATTTCGTTGTAGTTTCGTCTATACCTCTGTGTTCTGCGGCTCTTTGTATAGATTCATATGCGGTGTTGTCAAATGCACCCTCTATGTCTAAGAATGCACACATAGCCACTTCTTTCGCCACGAATGTCATTTCAATGTCTTTTACTAGGCATTGGAGCGCATTTATCGTGGAATTTGCCGGTTGGTAGGCAAACTGTTTTGGATGTAGTGGGGTTCTGGAGATAAACTCGCCCCTGATGTATTCATTCATCTATATGCTTTTTTCCTTACTTCCAAGTAGGAAGGAGGTCAGACTGATGGGGCGATAGGGCTTTGGTTCGTCCGGTGGACGGTTCTCAGCCTTTGGGATAAACACAACCCTGACTTTCCTCCAGTTCTTCGGAATGTAGCTGTGGATATAGCTAGCTTTGAAGATTGTTTTCAGGTACGGTAGGAGTTCCTCACTGCCTTGTTGGAGCAGAGCAGGAAATGTGCCGTCCGTACCCGATGATTTATAGGGTTTGAAGCTATTCAATGCCCATTTGATCTTATTGTCTGTAAAGATTTTACCCGCGTGGCTTCTTCCCGGTCTGTTGGGTCTTTCAACGTCCCATAAGGGGGGTTCCTCTATCTGGTTTGCTTCCGTGACAGCAGATCCAGAAAAGTGGGTCTTTAAAAGGATATCTAAACTCTCCTGTTGTATCTCGGCGTAGCTGTTCTCCGTCTGTCTTTTGATTAGACCGATTCCATTTGAGTAATCTTTTGTTACTTGCTCTAATAAACTGAAGCAGTACGTGCTCTCACCTTGAGTAAAAGCCCTTACTTTTCCCGAAAGAAAATCAGTAAAAGCTAGTAACACCTATTATCTAAACCGAGTGTCTATAATCTTAACTGTTTCTTTGGCGATGTTGCTCGTTGGGCCACCCTGTTTCTGAGCCGCTGATCTTTTGACAATCTTCTGAGAGTCGATATTGAAATAATTCTGGAAGGGTCTGGATAGCTGGAAATCAGCTGTTTCTAACTACACCTACACCAAGGGGAGCTTTTGTGTAACTCACCAATGTATTTAACAAAACATCCATATACTTGCATCAGTAGGTGCATATATCATGAAGCTTTCAGTATGTAGAATGTCCTCTATTTTTGCACTTGTCAAATTCAGAACCATCCTCTATCTTTCAAATTGAAGACTTGCGATATTGCAATATTTTCTATATTTTAAATGTTTAGGTTAGTTTGAAGTTTTTATGTGGAAATAGGAGCTTATTATTCATGTGTTTGCATTATTGTATATTCTATAGTTCCGCATTCATTGGATGCACGCGCCCCTTTGCACCCCGCATATAGTTGGAGCCCATGTAATGGATTCTTGTTCAAATAAATGCTTTCAAATTTGTAGCCCTATTTATAAGTCAGGCACGTTCCTTTTTTATTATAACGAAGTGAAAATTTTAATTTTGCTACAAATCGATAGCTGCTCTCGACCATCGGGAACAGAACGTCTCGCTGCAATCATCAAGCTAAACACTCGACTGGAATCTCATTTGAAACTGGCTCGGTCGGTCCGGATTATGCTTCCTGGTATCTTTTTATTATTCTGAAAGGACACTAGAGGCAGCTACGTTTTCCGTTTTCTAAAACTAATTGGAGTTATTAAACCGAGTTTTCCCCAATTTAGGTAGTCATTTAGATGGGATTATTCTGAAATGCCATTAAGTTTGAGTTTTATACGGGAGAATGGACCCTACTAATGGAATCGACGACGCAGACTTGCAGACTATGGGAGTTAATGAGTGGACAAAGTGGATTCGAAAGTTTTGAATTATTGCGGGATGCTGTGTTGCATAAATACGATGCTTTTAAGTATTCTCTTATGCTAGAAATGGTTTTTCAATGTTTATGTTTATATGTTCCAGGCTCTAATGGTTAGGCTGGGCGCACACACACAGCAAAATTTATTTCGGCTACTCGAACTCCGTCGCTCCCTAAAAAGGTTGCGATAAAAGGGAAACGTAAACAATTTATTTTGAAAGTAACTTACCTATCTTTTGACGGATCTTGTTGTTAACCTACTCCTCCCAGCATTCAAAGCCGGGATGCTGTGAATGCACCTCTCTCCTTTCAATTTTCCGAAAGTTAATCGTATTATTGAAGTTATTAAGCAAGAGATGGGAATCTTACAAAGCGTCGCAAAATTAGCGTGCCATTTAATGGAGAACGCCGAGCACGGGGTTGGTGACTTGAAACGTTGGGTTTCAGGAGTATTTCCAAGGAGGACGGATAATTAAATTGATTTATGAAACAGGGTGTACGGGCGGCGGCGGCGTCGCGGCGCGCCGTGACGTGAGATAAATTTTAAGTAACCATTTGTTTTAAAGCAGTTCTTTAGTGTGTTCGTGTGTCCGAATGCTAAAACTTTCGTGATCGACGACTTTAACATGAGTCGGCAACTTTTAAATGTTCCACATTATGTGTAATTTATACAGACGGAGGCGGAAATGGATGAAACCCTAAGGTTTGCATTCATTAATTCACTGTGAATATAAAAGCTTAAGGCATTTATTCGTGCTTGAGATCATGAATTTGATCTATGTATCATTTTTGAGGCACCATTCCTTATCTATAGCTGGAATCAAGATTTAGGGTCTTGTGACAGGCGCAAAAGAATGCCCTTAACCATTACCAACTTAATAAAGATCTGCATCTGCAGGAAATAGGCAAAATCACACTCTTTGTTGAAATAGCCAGTGAAAGAAGCTCCCGTTAACGTCTACGAGTTAAACAAGCTGAACCTCACGACTGAAATCAGATCTTACCTTTGGGATAACTCACCTCTTTAAAATACTATTTCATTAGACCTGATACAATAATTTTTGAGACACTCTGTATATGTGTATATTTTGAGATACCCTTTATACATGTAAAAGATAAATCAAGTCATAAATTGAAGTCGAGTTTTTGCGAGGTTTTTTTGGAGGAGATCCGAAAGGTATTGCTCGAGAACGAAAATTAGAGAGTCAGAAGCCAGCGGAGTGTACGGTTTATTTTGGTGAATTGTTTTGCTTCTGTGTTGCAATATGTCATTACAAGTCGGTAAAATGAATCTTATAATATTGTCATTAGCATAATTTGTACCATTATACAGAGTTGTGATAAATTAAGGAATAAATTCAAGATTCAGGGTTGTGATAAATTAATTTAAAAACCCTCGTACATGTCGATTTTATTTTATTGTTGCGCATATTTTAATATATTTTGAACCTATACAGGGTCACTCACAAAAGCGATACAACTGTCAACTTATTTTTTTTTAATGAAATGCCCCAATTTTTTGGTCTGATTTGGACTCTACGAAAAATTCTAGATGTATTTCATATAACAAAACCTATAAATAAAATTGGTAGTTTTCGAGATAATAACAAACGCATATTCAAAGTTTTCCCTTTTTAAAGAAATGTAAAATCTAATGATTTAATGTAGTTCATCAAACGTCTTGCACTTCTCTGTCTTAAGTCTTTTGCGATTTAAAACTTGACATTTAAATTTTTCAATATTATCAAACCACTGAAGAATAGCAAATGATAGTTTATTAATATTTGAGAATGCAACAACATCGTACATAACTTAATACACAATACATTACTATTTAAGTAAGTATTGAAAATGGCTACTATTTACAGCCCTGCAGTGTCAGCCGATCGGATAATTCCTGTTGCACATTACTAACTACTTATAGAGAAATGTTTTTTATAACATTTCGAATTCGGTCTTTAAGGATTTCGATACTGTCCGGCTTATTTTTCTATATCATGTTCTTAACATAACTCCAAAGGAAAAAGTCTAGCGGTTTTAAGTCCGGAGACCTCGGTGGCTCTATAGTACCACGCCTCCCTATCCATCGCCCCGGAAAGACGGCATTCAAATATCTTCTCACATCCGCCGCATAATGAGAGGGTGCCCCATCCTGCTGATATCATAATATTTGACTTGAGAGATCAGGATCTATTGCATTAGGATATACCCTATATCCTAATGCAAGGTATTCAACAATCTTGCCAAAATTCCAGGTAACGTTCTGTTAATGATTCGCTAAAAAAAATATGGTCCTATAACTTTGCTACCCACAATGTCAGCCCATAAGTTTACATTTTGACGATATTTTGTATGTACTTCCCTGTGCCAGTGAGGGTTCTCATCTGCCCAATATCTAAAATGTTGTTTGTTGGCTTCTCGGTTTAGACAAAATGTAGCTTCATCCGAGAAACAATTTCTTTTCACAAACAGTGAGTCGTTATTACACATTTCTGTTAGTACCTTACAAAATTCGTTTCTGCGCTCTGGATCATCATCCAATAATTCTTGAAAAAATTGTAATTTATATGGATGCCACTTTTCGTTCTTTAAAAATGGAAAACTTCGAATATACGTTTGTTAATATCTCGAAAACTATCAATTTTACTTATAGGTTATGTTATATGAAATACATCTAGAATTTTTCGTAGAGTCCAAATCAGTCCAAAAAATTGGGGCATTTCATTTAAAAAAAATAAGTTGACAGTTGTATCGCTTTTGTGAGTCACCCTGTATACTTCCAAATTATATTAAAATATGCGCAACAATAAAATAAAATCGACGTGTACGAGGGTTCTTGAATTAATTTATCACAACCCTGAATATTGAATTGATTCCTTTATTTATCACAACCCTGTATATTTTATACTCATTGATAATTCATATTTGATGGTATAACGTGTGTATATATTTTGATATTGTTATTAACATAATTTGCATAAATATTACTTCTCTTTTCATTGATAATTAATATTTGATGGTATAACATATGGATATATTTTGATATTGTTATTGGCATAATTTGCACAATTATTTCTTTTATTCTCATTGATAATTCATATTTGATGGTGTATATATTTAATGAAATCGTTTTATGCTGTGAACCACACTGCTTTAAATGAAAACAAAAAAGTATTGTTTGCTGTCTTTTCGTACCGGAATTTTGGTTTTAGTACGACTGTGATTGCGAGTAAGAGCTTTTGTGAAACTACTAACATTTTCCTACCCTGACGGGAGAATATCCTAGTTATAAATGTAATGATCATTCTAGAGATATTGGCCCTAATTTCAACTTTAGCTGAGTAGCCTCCGTAACCAGGACCTCAGTACCCTCCAGCGGCGTCTGGCTGACTAACACCCCTTTTCGGTAGTGTAGTGGTTATCACATCCGCGTCTGACACGCGGGAGACTCGGGTTCGATTCCCGACCGGAGAGCTATCTCTTCAGTTTTAAATGTATTGTTACAAGTGTAGAACTACAAATTGTGGTTCAGGAGACAGTAATTCAATAAATTATAATACTAATTGATAAATCGGTTTAGGAATTTAGATCGAGGGTTTCTCTGCCGTACTCTTTCCCCTCGTGAATTCCAGGCTGAGTCCGGCACGTTTTTCTTTAATAAATTAGGCATATTAGGAATCTGTGGATTAATTTACATGACGCACCTTTTCCTCAAATTTCCCTAATTGTGTTTGGTCGAAGCGCAATCCGAATAATTAAAAATTGTGTATGATATAAAATTAACACAACGTAGGTATTGATTTTCTTTTTAATCTATTTTAACGATCATTGGCAAAATAAAGACAAAGCACAACTTATCTCATTCAACTATGTTGAACTGATCCGGGTGGGTTATACTACACATTGAATACTGGATCTGGAGCAAAGAACATTATATCATCCAGTCCAATACCATCAGTTCGATAGGCTTTTGTCTCTCCACCTGTTTCGCTCTCACCTACTGCAGTCCACAGGGACGTGGTAGGGGTTCTAACCAACTCGAGAAGTGCAGTTCATAGGAACGTACTTCTTGAGGGATACCCGCCTAAAAAGAAGTACCAAAGTCACGTGACAGAAGCAAAAGAATGCCTTTATATCACTATCGACTTACTAAAGATCTGCATCTAATGGAAGTAGGGACTTACTTTACTTTTTCGTATCCGAATCCATATCATATTCTATCGGCCCAATATCGCCCCACGTCCAAAGCATTATCTGTGGCAAGCCATAAAACTTCGGGGAAGTAGGAGTTTGGGCAGTTCTTACAGGTTAATAGGTGTTCCATAGTCTGCACCTCCCCGCAGTCGTACTTGGTGTCCATTTCTTCAATAATCTCCCATTTGCAACATGAAACAGTTCCTCGACGCCGAGATTTGTCCATTCCCTTACGTTTCGGAGCCAGGATTTTTTCTTCCTGCCGATACCTTTCTTCCCCTCTACTCTACCCTGCATTATGTTTTGTAGCAGTAGGTATTTATCGTTGCGTAAGATGTGTCCTATGTAAGATGTTTTTCTTATCTTAATCAGTGTCAACAGTTTTCTTTTGTGACCAATTTGTCTTAGTACTTCGTCGTTGGTGATTATGTCAGTCCATGGTATCTTGAGGATGCGTCTGTAAAGCCACATGTCAAATGTCTCAAGTTTTTTGATCATTTGGGCTTTCAAGGTCCAAGTCTCCACTCCGTACAACAATACTGACCACACATAGCATTCCGTAAACCTTATTCTGATGTGGAGGTTTAGATTTCTGTTTGACAAATGCTTTTCGAGCCATTGCTATTCTGATCTTTATTTCTTCGTCTGGATCCATTTATGACTGAGCCGAGATATTTGTATTTTTGCACCCGTTCTGTTTGTTTTCCATTCAATGTGAGAAAAGAGTTAGTGTTTGGATTTTTACTTATGACCATGAATTTAGTTTTTTTGATGTTTATAGTGAGCCCTACTTCTTCACATTCTCGGTTGACTCTATCTAATAGGGTTTGAAGATCTTCTGCACTCTCTTCCATTATAGCAGTATCATCGGCGAATTTTAGGTTGTTTATTAATGTGTCTCCATAAACTGTCAATATAGATTAAATAGTTGTGGGGATAGAACGCAGCACTGGCGAACTTCTTTTTGGATTTCGATTTCATCTGTCTCCATGTCTTCAACACGCACTTAATCGTATATCGCTTGGATCCAGATTGATAATCCTTAGGTTCTCTATGAGTTTGTCGTGTTGGACTTTATCAAACGCCTTATATATGTATTATCTACTTTTCTGTAGCAGTACTGTGATAGCAAACAATGCTTCTCTAGTTCCCAATCCTGCTCTAAAGCCAAACTGCGCCTCATCTAATTGTTATTCACATTTTCGATATATTCTCTGTTGGATTATTTTCAAAAGTACTTTTAATGTGTGCTGATCATCCGGTATTCATCACAGGACTTGGGGTTGTATTTTTTTAGGTAAGGGAATAAAGACCGATTTAAGCCAATCTTTTGGTATTTCTCCTGTTTCATAGATTTTGTTGAGTATTTTTGTTAGATGGGTCAAGTTTCTATCGTCTAATGCCTTTAAGAACTCTATTGGAATGTTGTCCGGTCCAGCTGCTTTTTTGCTTTTCGAAATTTGTATGGCATATTCCACTTCTGATTTAAGAATACATAGGTGTTCCGCTTGTCTGTTTTCTTCTCTTACGTCATCTCGTTCTGCTGCAAATAGATGTTTGTTAGTCTACCCAAGTCTGTTTTTTGTCATCTTCCGTCAACTGGATCTCTCCTTGGGTGTTTCTTTTGACCACTGGTATTCTTTTTTTTGTGTTTCCAGTTAATTTATTCAATTTTTTATGAAGGTAAAAATAATCATGTTTTTTGTCCAGTTCTTCCATTTCGTGACAGTTTTCTTCCATCCACCTTTCTTTGGCTATCTTTATAAGGTGTTC
>JAEQML010063485.1:0-23105 GCA_016904865.1 Pissodes strobi
TTGTTAAAATTACAAAAATGGAGGTACATACAATTACCCTCATTAACGAAAAGTTATTGGTCGGCCTAGATTCTAAGGCCCTGGATAAACTAGATGGGTTGTTGGTTGAGAGAGAATTTGAGTTTTCTGTTATATTTTCACAAAAGAACAACCTATATATTGTATGCTTGTATCGCTCTCCGAATACATGTGTAGAAAATTTTTTAGTTAGATTGGAACTATTATTATCCAGATTCCCTACCAAATCGCGACTAATTTTAGCAGGCGATTTAAACGTTGATTTCAAGGATGCAGACAGTAGAGTTACGTGCGTGCTTTCTAGTATGCTAAGCTCCTACAACTTGTAGGCATGTTACCGAGTCCACCAGTGTAACAGCTAATTCATCAACGACCACGAATATATCTGCTCAACCTTACAGGAGGAGGTGAATTGTAAAGTCATTGATGCTGCTCTTTCAGACCACCATGCCGTTATGGCGCAACTTCTTATAGAATCAACTAAACTAAAAAAGAAAAGAATAAGTAAGAGAATCATGAGTCGTCGTAATTTTGACTCTTTCAAACACACTTCCCACTCCAGCAGGATTGGCAGCAAAATGGCAACAACCTTACTCTCTTCCATAAAAAAAATATGTGAAGCGTTTGATATATGTCTTTCCCTTTTCGTACTATCAAACCCAAAACTAAGAAACGGTGGATTACAAATGGTATACGTGTCTCTGTAGAAAATTTACGGTATCTTAATACTCTTCGAAAACACTTTGCCTCTCAACCATTCCTGACGCAACTTTATTATGCGTACCGCAAAATTTACAAAAGTGTCTTAAAAAGGTCAAAAAAATTATTTTACTCCTCCAGATTGAATAACACAAAAACTAAACACCGTGAAACTTGGAGGATCGTGAATGAGCTCGCTGGTCGCTTAAGACAGAAACATCAAGAATCTAAACTGCATCCAAATGATTTAAATGAGTTCTACTTCTATGTTGCCTCAAATCTTACCAAAGATATTAACACGCCCGTCGATCCTTTGTCATATCTGTCCAATTTGCGTGTGTCGAACTCTTTCTTCTTATCTCCAACAGACCCACAGGAGATAAAAAGCATTCTCTCTGTCATCAAAAACAAATCCTCCAGGATTCTCCAGGAACTTCCTCATGAAGCATTCGTGGCCTTTACTAAATCTATTAATTCCTCTTTTGAATCAGTCTATTTTCCAGATTGTTTGAAGTCCGCAAGGATAATTCCCATTCACAAGGGAGGCGACTTTAATGATCCTTCTAACTTTCGTCCAGTTTCACTCTTGTCTACCCTCTCTAAAGTAATAGAACAGCTTGTTAAAAAACGGATGGTCAATTTCTTAGAGGCCAGTCACACTATTAACATTAAACAATTTTGATTAAAATCTAAAAAAAATACTTCGGATGCAATTTTCTTTTTTCTGGAGGAACTGTTGGCTGGTCTAAACAGGGGTGAGACGTCTGCGGCAGTGTTTTGTGACTTGTCGAAAGCATTCGACTGCATAAGTCATGAAATACTGCTGAGGAAGCTTTCTGTCTGCGGCTTTGAAGGGTGGCACTGAAGTGGATCAAATCCTACCTATCGGGTCGTACTCTGTTGGGGGGGATGTATCTAGTGCGAGACCTATAACTTGCGGAGTGCCCCAGGGGTCAGTGTTGGGACCCATCCTATTCCTGTTATACATCAACGATCTGATGCGACTCGACATTACGGGCTCTTTCACTTTTTTTTGCAGATGAAACCACAATCTTGTGGAGAGACACTGCATGTCTGGAGGCTCAACTCCCGAATTAATTCTGACCTGTCGAAGGTGATGACATGGTGTAATGCTAATCGTTTATGTTTCAATATCTCCAAGACCCACATTGTTACGTTTAAGAATCTTACACTTCAAGAGATGGCCATTGGACACCATATAGTGGATAGTACCTCTAGCGTTGAGTTTCTAGGTCTCAGTATTGATTCAAACTTAAAGTTTAATTGCCACATTTCGCAACTTACCAGTTAACTTGCGTCTGGCGTATTCTGCGCGCGAATCACTTCCTTGCAGCTGGGCAGACAAATAGCCAGATCTACATCCTTTGCGCTGGTGGAATCGCACCTTCGGTACGGCTTACCGTTTTGGGGAGCATGCACAAAGTGTTTGTTTCGGCAGGTTTTTGTTATGCAAAAAAGAGCACTTCGTTTTCTGTGCCAAGTCCCTCCGGGAACCAGTTGCAAACCACTTTTTATACAAAACAGTATACTGATGCTCCCTTGTCTGTATGTTCTTGAGACTGTATACTTGATAAAAAAAAACACTTGTCGAGGTTCTCTCCCAATCAAGACATTCATCTGACTCGTCAAGGTAACAATATCAAACTTCCAATACCACACTTTGATATGGTCCATCGTTCCTTTATATACAGTGGGATTAAATTTTATAATCATTTGCCACAAGACATAAAACTTGAAACTAATTTAAAAAGGTTTAGAGTTAAATATCGTGATCTATTGGCTGAGTGTGCTTTCTATACCGTGGACGATTACTTCAATCACCAGTTTTGAGCGAACTCTCAGCATTATCAAGACCAAATGTTACTTTATATTATAATGTTTCGGTTCCTTTTATTTTGTTTGCTCATTTTATGTGTTAATTTTTAACCCCATCCCATCTGAGATGTAAATCTGTTTTATACAAAATTTTATTATTTTCGTTTTTTTTTATAATTATTTTATGCTCATCTAGTCTGTAGTTGTTGTTCAATTATTAATAGTTTAGGGTTGACTTTCGCAACTTGGATATACTAAAAACCTTAGGAAACCATGTAATATAGTTAAGTAACTTTTATTTTATAGAAGTATGAATACTGTAAAATTTTCAAAAGGGTTGCTTTTGCCTATATCTTCGAGATCTTAGCATAAGACTTTGCTTTGTCAATTAAATTGTAAATTTATGACAACAACTCTTTATTGAATTGAAAAAAAAAATAGAAATTGAAAATATATATCAAAATACATTTATTTTTAGGCATCTCCAGCCTATGCTACCGCTTTAGCAAGAATTTTTGGAAATTCAGATAACCATCCACCTCCAAGACATGACACGCCAGCCTCTCCATGCCAGTGCAGTAAGTAATTAAACCATATTGCATAATATACAAATTAATGGAAAACTTTTAAAATTAATATTGGACAATATAGACGTAGATAAATGATATTTTTAAAATTATCGGTAATCGCAAAATAAGCTTATATACTTAATTTATATGCTACCAAATCGGAGCAATATTGTTATCTTTTGTTAAATGAACATTTTCATCCCGTCAGAGTCTCAGTGTCTCACAAAAATTAAAATTCAGAAAAATAAAAGAAACTTCTCAACACCTTTGTATCTAAATAAGCATAGCAACCTTCTTGATGGACGTGCGTTAACAAAAATGGGTGCAAATATCAAGGACAATCACGGAAGCAAATCAGAAGTTGCATAATTCATTTCCATTCGGTGAGGATGTCTCAAAAAAATAAAAAATCAGAAAATAAAAGATAATTTTTTTAACTTATTGTTTGTGAAAATACCAATCAATTTGACAGCAATGCGTTTTATATATAAGAAGTTAAGATTCAACAATGTTCAGCTTATTTCGGTTTGGTACAATCAGTGAGAAAAATAACGCAAATAAAGGTGGAAGAATGAGAACTAACTTTTGATTTAATATATTTTTTTAAGTTATGTCTATGCTGAGCATCAGCGTCGAGTGTTAGAGGACTGCAATCGGGAAAACTGAGACCTTACCTGTTTGATTCAATTGGTTGATGCACTCACTGGAGGTTATAATCGGGATAAAAATGTTACTTTCGGTAAATTCTGAATTCAGTGCGATGTGGAAATACAGAATAGTATCGGGAGCGCGCTCGTCCTATATTTCGGTACGGTCTAATTTTTTGGACCCATGAAAGACCATCGCACTAGTCGCTACGAAACGCACATGCGTGTAAAGGCCTCAGATTTTCTGCAGGTACACGGAAAAACGTTTGACCACAAAAGATAATAAAATCTTGAAAAACCATAATGATGAAGGATTAATCTCGAATGGAAATCTAATATATAAAAAACACATTTAAGACTATAAAGATAAAAACAAGAAATATGTTTAAGAGTGGACGAAACAAAAGGTGATATTTGATTTGCCTAATAAGAATGCAATAATGGTCAAGAAACACGAAAATTTATGAGAGCGTATCTATTTCATTCGCAGGCCGACAATCAAAATTACGTATGTCAAGGTTATCGTAACAACGGAACAAACTAAAAAATATCGCAACTGAAAAAATTATCCGGCAATGCTAAGAAAAGCACGAAACGGTTACTCACTTGACGGTTGATTAAACTTATTTCTCTTTGCTATTATGTTAATATATAGTAATATGATTTGAAGCCATTTCATAGCAAAAATCAGTTAAACTATATCATCCCGTCCCGTGATTGGGTGATGTTTTTATTAAAATTAGATTTAAAAACAAAATTGCAGTTGCAAAAACCATTAATGTTCAACGAAAAAGAAAACAGTAATTTCATAAGAAATAATTTAATTTTATTATCCATTTAAAATTTTGAGCAGAAACACATTTTAACAAACTCTAAACAAGAAAAATAGTCTAGCCCGTACGTATGTTAAGGCTTTCGCGCCAACTTCGTCGCGTGGCTACGTCACGACAGAGCAGCTGTCAGTGGAAAAATTCGGTTGATATAACCATCCTGCTACAGTTTATTATTCTTGCTGTCAGCCTACTCTATTGCATCATTGTATAAGGAAAAGGTGAATACTAAGCTAACTAGTGAGTGAGACAAGCACGTTCAAACAGGATGATAAAGTAAGCATTAAACCGGGAGGCATATTTACACATCGTCACATACGACGGCACCAGGGTGCTGAAATCGGTTTGTAAGCGTTTGTAGCACTACAAAGGCTCACTGATTTGGGCACCTAATCGCGGCATGTCTTCACGGTGCAATCAATTTGCGGTAAGAGCTCTCGTGGTCTAGAGGTTTAGATGGTTGGGTCTCATCTGGACGGTCGGGGTTCAAACCCCGTTGCTTTTTTTTAGGTTAAGTTTCGAAACAGTTTTTTTCTTGATTTTGGGTATGTCTTGGGTTAGCACCCGGTTAGTTTCCTTTTCTTGAACCCCCGTAGCGAGCGAAGCGAGCGGAGGGCCATTCGAAAAGCGAAATATTATATAACAGCGTATTCCAGGTGCCCAAATCAGTGAGCTTTTGTACGCTTACAAAACCTAACCGATTTCAGCACCCTGGTGCCTATGATAGCCAGTTACGTAGGTGCCGAAATCAGTGAGCTTTTGTAGCGTAATTATTGTTTACAAAGGCTCCCAGTTTTCAGCACCCTGATGGTGCCATCGTATGTGAGGATGTTAAATATGCAACCGGGGGCATGTTCAGAAATGCCTACTCCAGGGAAAAGGTAATACCAGAGTATAACAGACCAACTACTCTGGTAATACTTGGGTCTCCCCAAATTCGTTCAGAAACCGAACGGGTAAAACTAATATTTCCTTTCAAAAATGATAATGGAATAGCCCAAGGTGTTCCTAAATGACCCTACTAAATTAGGCGGGTAATAATTGTCTGACATACGCGGAATGCGCGTTGGTGAAGAAGTGAAGTTTGTCTTCTCATAAAACTTTGAGAAATAGATGAAAATTATAACGTTTGGTGTTTGGACCTCATATTTTTATGTATTTTCTTTGTATTTATGAACTTGTCTCCAAAAAATGGATATCAATCTGAATGCGTTTACCTGTCTCCTAGATGAAAAAGGCAATCCCGTAATGGAAGTTGGCCTAGTTTATTTACAAAAAAGTGATGGTATAACAAATGTTGGTAAATAAATAAAACAGGGTACATGCAATCTCCAAATATAATAAAAGATAGTACCTAATGCTTTTTGTGGCCTACGTTTAGAATAAAATTTCATTATTTTGGACCCCAAATACAAGGTAAACAGGGCCGTTTAATTAAAATCGAACCCAAACTGACACAGTGACAGAGTGACACTGTATTTGTATTTGTATGCCAGAGGCTCGATACTTTTCATGAAATTGAACAGCTTTCTGAGGTGGATAGCTTTCAAATCCGCAAGTGTGATTGCAGAATTTCCAAATACTGTTTGTCTGGTTCTTTCCATTGCTGGGCAGTGACATACAACATGCTACAACGTGCTTCGTCCTCCAAGCACAAGGGCATTCCGTTTCCTCGGAGAGCCCTATATTGTTCATGTGGCTTCTTAGCCGTACATATCAATTACAGCCTGTACCTGCTGTCGGTCAAGTTGAAAAAGTTGTCCAGTTCTCACTCCTGATGGCAGATTCACCGCCATCTTTGAATGAGTAAGGCCTGGTAATTTTCTCCATTTCTCTACAAATTGCTTTTGTGTCCATCTGAAGAGGGCTTCTTTAGCTGTGTTATAAGCTATTCCCAGTACTGGTTTTGATCCTATGAAGGCCGTTGCGGCCGCCTGCTTCGCAAGAGCATCAACTTTTTCGTTGCCTTCATATCCTGTATGTCCAGGTATCCAGATCAGTGTAAGTTTATTTTCTCCACCTAGTTTGGTGAGTATTTCCTGGCAGTTCCATACTATCTTGGATGAACAACGGCTAGATTTAAGATATTTTAAAGCTGCTTGATTGATTGACTTGCCTTTCCAGTTTATATCGATGAGCCATTGTGCAATCATATAAATGGCCTTAACTTCAGGCTGACAAATGGTTGCATATATGCCTAGGGAACACTTAAGCTTAACCTTACCATTTTTATTTCATGCAGCGGGTTCTGTACCATCACTGGTCTTGGAGCCGTCAGTGAACCAACTATTTTCTGTTATTCTCAGATGTTCCGAGTCTTTTGCCCATTCGTTTCTCTCTGGTAGGAGGACGTCATAGGCATGGTAATAGGCACTTTTGATAGGCATAACATCTAATGGTAGACCCAACACACTGTCCTACTAATTGGTATTTTCAGCCTGTTGGGCACCATGATGATCGCTTGCGGATTGTTGATCACTGCCTATGCCGTCGCCCATCTAGCCTCCTTCTCCAGTACTATTTGGAGAGGTGGCAGATTTAGAAGACAGTCAAGTTCTGCCGTGGTTGTAGTGCCGAAGACGGCACTAATTGCCAGACACGCTTGCCTGTAAGGTAGATAATTTGATTCTCGCGGGGCTCTGTAAGCTCTTAGAGTACCAAGCTACTGCGCCATATGTTATCATTGGTCTTATGATCGCAATATAGACCCAGTGCATTTGTTTGGGATGTATGTCCCATGTTTTGCCACAAATGCGTCTGCAGGTCCATAGTCACAGTTTCGCTTCTGCGACAATTTTATCCAGATGCGAATTCCATTTAAGTGTTTTATCTAAGGTAATTCCCAGATACTTCACTGTATTCGCAAATGGGATAGTTTCTCCTTTGAGTGAAGGTGGTCTTAGGTCATCCAGCCTTTTCTCCCTTGTGAACGGTACTATAACTGTTTTGTGTGGGTTCACAGATAGTTGTTCCCTTTCACACCAGTCATAGACCACGGTTAGCACCCCTTTTGCAGATCATCTGAGATAGTTCTTTGCGAGTTGCTTCTAATCAGTATTACTAGATCATCCGCATATGCCTGCACCTCCACCTCCCACAGCGAGAGGACCGCCAACACACCATCCATTAGGGGAGACCACATAAGCGGCGACAGAACCCCGCCCTGCTGACATCCCCTAACAGGCCTGAACCTGTAGCTCTCCCCTGTGGGGCTGTTGTGCTTACTCTGCAATTTAACATACTACCAATTCAGTACCTTATTTGTGGTTCAACCACCCTTTCAGCTAATTCTGTGTATAATGAGTTTGGTAATGCATTATTGAATGCTCCTTCAATGTCTAAGAACACACCCATCGCGATAGTCTTGCTTTCTAACCGTTGTGTTTTCTTCCCGACAGGGTTATTTAGTGCTAGTTCTGTAGATTTGCCGGTCTGATACGCATTTTGGTGAGCATTTACTCACCAACTGCACCAGAGTGACATTGGCTTGACATTTTAAAAGGCGTTCATATATAAATTCCAAGGTTTACCGGCACATATTCCCGATGACGTTATTTTGATTACCTTACCCTTACCGTACCTTCGCCTTACCATCCGTTTCTGAACGCACTCCGGTAGCTAACGCCCAACGAAATACTCACATACGTAATGTTGCCAGATTCAGGAATTTAAAATCACCAGAGACGTTCTTTAAAAGGTGCCAAATTTTGAGAAAAAAACACCAGATTTTATATTTTTCGCATATTTACACGAGATACGTACAATAATTAAAATAAAATTAAATAAAATGTTTTATACATGTTTTATTACAGACTAACAACTAAAATAAAGTTTTTTTATATAAATAAAAATATACTATATATACACATACAGATTCATAAAAAATGTATGTAGATATATATCGCCCAGGCTGGACAACACCGAAGTACAAGGTCTGGGGCTGATCACTGGGGAGTGACCCAACAAACCCCATTCTTACCTTTGTCAGACTAGGGACCACCAAAGGAATGAGTCTGAGGCCGATGCTCCCAGTGGAAGCAACCCTAGGTGGTAGATGCATACGCCTACTCGCATCGTCCAGAACTGGGAAGCGCTAAGTGGTTTTTCCGAATTACATTCCGCTTCCGCGCTGACGGTTCGGAGTTCCACAGTAGGAATATATGCCCATGGTGGTATTTCCAGAATTAAAATATTCTGGAAGTAAACTCCCCGCCGCGCCAAATTCAAAATCAGAATCAAGGCATGTTGTAATATGTATTGAATGCAGTTAAAGTTATTCGCGGAAACACATGCAAGCCGCTAGGGCTCATGAAAAGAAAACTGACCAAGTGCTAACCGAAACTAACCCAAAACAGACCCAAAATCAAGAAAAAGACATGTTTCTGTTACCCAAGGGGGATGGTTTAGACAGACCGGTTTTCAACCTGAGACGCTTAAATCAGTTTCTTTCGCCCACGATGGTTCATCGCATAAGCCACTACAAGATTCCCCATTTCCTGCAAAGAAGAGATTATCTAGCCTAGCTAGATTTATCCCAGGTTTATTTCCACATCCCCGTAAAGGACTTACATCAGAGGTTCTTGACTTTGTATTACAGCAACAGACTTTATTGCCGTTCGGTCTGTCTTCGGCCCCAGAGGTGTTTTCCACACTAACCAATTGGATAGCGAGCTTCCTCAGAAAGCAAGGATTCAGGGTAATTATATACCTGGACGACTGCTTGATAGTACACCAAAATCCGCATTTGTTACTCCTTCAGATACTCCGGGCAGTGGAAGTCTTTATATTTCTGGGGTGCAAAATAAATATGAAAAAGTCGATTCTCTACCCAGTTCAGGAGTTGGAATACTTGGGAATTTTATGGGATCCCATGGAAGATCAAGAGTCCCTTTCTCTGGTAAAACAACGGAATCTTCTGTTGAAACTGAGAAATTTATTAGAGCAAAAGGCAGTTACGTGGAGAACAACAAAATCTAGTTTAGGCTGCCTGAATTTTGCAGCATTTGTCATTCCGTTAGGACGGCTGCATTGCCAAAGATTACAGAGGTTCAGTTCTCGTCTTCCTCTCAATGCCCCTAACAAAAGGTATCTTCTTTACCAATATTTCAAAGAAACATAGATTTTCATCTCGCAACCGATGCTTCAGACACGGGATGGGGGGCTCATGTAGGAGAAACACTGATTTCAGATGTCTGGATAGACACCCAGAGGAGCTGGCACATAAACAAGAAAGAACTCTATGCGGTTTACATGAGTCTGGAAAGGAGTTTGCCCGTTTTAAGGAACAAGTCTGTTCTTATTTAGTCGGAAAATATCACAGTGGTCGCTTATAACAGAAACGAAGGAGGGACGAAGTCGATGGATCTGCGTCAAACAAAAAGGTTGTTGGAAATGACAAGAACAGCGAACATTCAGATCATGCCTCAATTTATATCGGGGATGTACAACTCGATTCCCGGCAGAAGCAGATTCCGGATTGGAACCTATCTAGCCAAGTGACAGAAATGATTTTCCAAAAATGGGGCCGGCCTTGGATAGATTTATTTGCAACCAACCAGTCCGCAGTAGTCTTCAGGTAGCTATCGATAAACGACTCGAAGGCCCACTTCGTAAATGCCTTCAGTCGTCAGTGGATCTACGAACTTGCATGGATCTTTCCCCCGCCTATCCTAATACCAAGGGTCCTTCAACATCACAACCAGGCTGCAGAAGTGTTTATAGTAATAGCCCCGAAGTGGGAGAATTTATTGTGGGGACCGGATCTCAGGAACCGAGCACTAGCCCCACCAAACCGGATCTTCAGATAAACTTAACAGATGCGCAGACGGGGAGAACACTTCCAGACGCGCAGCTTCTTTGTTTGGAAGCATGGAAGCTTCAGGGTGGAATGATCAAATAGCGGGATGAGCTAGTGACCATATAGAATTGTTACAATCTTTTTGGAGGAAGGCAACTTTGAAAACGTATTCGGCTCCCTGGAAGAATTGGGTCAAATGGGCCAACACAGCCAACATTTCTGTTAATGACCCTCCAGCTCGAGAATTAGCTTTGTACCTGAGCTATGTACATCGGGTCAGAAAGCTTTCCTATAACAGCGTTTTGGTGGACAAGTCGATAATTACTACCTTGCTAATCTACTCAATGCTCATCCTATTATTAGGCAAATGCTTAAGGCTATAAGTTTAAAATCGTTGCCGAAACCTATTAAATCAATATGGGACATTGACTCGATTAAGCTAAATCCTCCAAACAATGAAAGCCAATTTCAGATCTCAAGGCACTTAGCCGCACTTCTTTCAATAGCATCAGGGAAGCGCGTACATGATTCGACACTTGTCGATTGGAAGCAACAACTTACAGGAGTTTCCCGAGTATGTAATTTTCTGGACGTCCTTTGGTTCTAAAACGGATAGGGTTAATTCTCGTCAGTCAGGATGGAAGCTATGTAAAAATGATGACCAAAGTTTAGACGCTGTTTTTTGGACCAGAAGGCTTATTGAAGTACCTAGCGTTAGGCGGAAGTCTTCGAAAAATGTATCGTCCTTATTCATCTCAACAAGAGGTAAAGTGAGTCCGGCGTGTAAGGCGATTATTGCTGGTTGAGTTAAAACGGTTTTTACAGAAGCGGGGATAAATGCTTCTCCGGGAAGTATTCGTTCAGCGGTCGGTTCTAAAAGAGCAGAAATGCATACACCGATCGACGAGATTTTGGCAGCTGGAAATTAGAGGAATAGAGAAAATTTTTGGAGATATTATTTTAAAGAAATTGAGAAAACGCAGGTGGAATCTGAGGTTGCATTGTTAAACCCTACTTTCACAGCACGCTTTTCTTTTTGCGTGACGACAGACCTACAAACACTTTTCAAATGAGTCAAGGGGACGCACAGACTCAAAATATGAGCATTTTTCCCTTGAAGAGTAAAAAAATTTGTATTTTGGGTCTTTTTAGCTTGACCCATTCCATCTAAGACCTTGTCGTCACCACCAAGGCTGTACTAAAATTGCTTGCGCACTTGCCGGCACTCTTGTTTTTTTTTTAGGTTTATAAAACTAAAATAGCAGCATTTGATCGATTAAAATATGCAATAACATACTCTTGCTCTAAGCATATCTGTATTTGTTTAAATAAAACCCATATTAAAATTATTGTTCTGTTATTGAGTAAAGTTTGAATAAGAACCACTGCCTTTGTTACACATCGCTATAATTAATTATGTCCTTTGTTATAGCATGCGGCGAGAGAAACGAAAACAGTAGAATAGTTGGAGGAAAACCCACACAAGAAAATGAATTCCCGTGGATGGTTAGATTATCTTATTTCAACCGATTTTATTGCGGGGGCATGTTAATCAATGACCGATATGTATTAACTGCCGCGCATTGCGTTAAGGGGTAAGTCATTACAATACCTACTACAGAAAGGCCTTGCGGCTTGCGCATGACGTCATCAAGTCTAGGCATAAGTTATACCAATTTGAGAGTTTGAATGTGGATATGGACGTAAGAAGCGAAAATATATTGATTAAAAGCAAAACATTCCTGTCCGACTGTGTCAATTATTACTGGACCAGACGCCCACCGATCCCAGTTCAGATGAATTAAAATGTTAATTTTATTCTAAACGAAAAAAAAAATGTGATTGTTTACTTTCGTTCGCTGATGCCAAACCTGACAAACAAGTTTTTGAATTTAGTCGTATTTTATCGCATTTCTGGGGCACAACCACAAATAGTTGCGGCAGCGAACAATACAGTGCCATTAAATTTATTTCCATAGAAATCGGCCAAATATGAATTTAGAGTATATGAAAAGGTACAAAGTCCTAAGAATGAATATGAAGATCTATCCCATTTTTTGAATTGGCATAGATAATTTATTAGAAAAAAAATCTATAATTTTAAATACCATTTTTTCAACAAGTTTTACCAGCTGACGATCGGTTCGGTGGCTACCATATAACATGGTTAAAAAGGTCCCTCCCTGCCTCTCGGACTATAAGGTAGTACTCTTCAGAAGCTACAAAATTAACTGAAATTTAAAGAGTATTAGCTTCAATAACGATCTCAAAATAATTATTATTATTTCAGATTTATGTGGTTTATGATCAAGGTGACTCTAGGTGAACACGACAGATGTAACGATTCCAAAAGGCCAGAATCGAGATTCGTTTTGAGAGCAGTGGCTGGTGCGTTTAGTTTTTTAAATTTCGACAACGACATCGCTCTGTTAAGATTGAACGATAGAGTGCCCATTACGCAGCATATAAAGCCGGTGTGCTTGCCCAAGAAAAAAGGTAAAGTTAAACGATTTTTTTTAACAAACAATATGTCAGCCTCGATTTCCCTAAGAGAGAAAGAGAGAGAGATGCGAGACGAAAATTTCAAATCACTCTCATGTACTATTTCAGGGAAATAAATACCTTTTTTCTGCACTTTACCTAGTAGTAGAAGCTCTAAATAATATATGCATGAAATAAAATTGTGTTCATTGAAGAATGAGTCGATTAAATTCTCATCGTAAAGTCGATTTTATTACAAATTCGTTGTTATGATAACATACTTGAAGTGAATACTTCTTTGACCGCATGCATGAACTACATACATACAATCGCATAATGCTTTTAAAACCGCACGCCACTGGTATGTAAAATGAAATCGAAAGGACGGACCATGTGCAATGTTGCCATTTTTCCTAACAATCCTTTTCTATCTTACTGTATAAACAATGATCTTATGCATCAACTGATGCCGACATATGACATATGTCTGATTGTAAACAAACGGGAATTATAAATGAAATTACAGATAATGTATTACATTTCATTGGCCGCATGAGAGTGATTTTTCAAGGCCGCGGGACCACACGCCTTGAAATTTTCGTCTCGCAAGAGAGATATCAATCACTCTTTCTAATGGAATCGATATTATGTATTAACATTATAAAACCATAATTCAAAAGTTCAATGTACTTACTCTAGAACATATATGATATTTCTCCAGAAACCTTACAAATCACTTGACTACAATCACTTAACAACTCGCACATAATTTCCATTTCATTCTCGGCGTCCCTACAAAAAAAAACTAAAAAACAAAATTAGGGGAAATTGGAATTTGCATGTCAGATCAGTACAGTTTAATTTCGTTATGGACGTAACACCATGCTAAAAAGAGACAGCAATATGACGGATCTACTCTCGGGGACGAACCGACTTAATTCATTATCCAAAAACATAGTAGGCACTGAAGTAGGCACTTTTTCGGGGTGTCGGGGTTTCGGTCGAGTAGGTCGTAGGTCAAAAGCGGCATCTTAAGCTGCATTTACATTCAATTTGAAATCAAATTCAAGCTGAAATTTGCCTGCTTGTCATATGGTGACAGCACGCAGCAATTACATTGGACAAAATTCGAAGTTGACTTTGAAGTGTACTTTGAATTTTGTTAAGCTACTTGCCAAACGCAAGTAGAAATGAAATTTGTAGGTTATAGTATTTTTGTTTATCTTAATATCCTTATTGTTGCGTTGTTTAGGTTAGTTCTAATTTATCTATGGGTTAGGTAATAAAGCCTTTTCCTTTTCAAGAAAATATCTCTCGCCCAAACTGATCTGTTTCTTCTTTTATTAGTTTTAATTTTCTTAAGACTTTGCAATTTGATGACATCCAAGGAAACTGCTGCAGTTGCTAATACGACTGCTTTTCTTTTGTTGTCCATACTTATATATTTAAATAGATAAATACAGAAGAGACCTCGCAAGACGCAGAAAACGAACTCAACACGGAAATCAGAAATGGAAAATGTCAACAAACATTCCATACGTATAATTACGTAACCTAAAAATTCGTTCAATGTAATTGACATATTTGCGAATTGCACTTTGACTTGGACTTCAAATTCAATGTAAATGCAGCTTTAATTAGTACATTTACATGTCTTTACAACCTGAGTCAAATATAAACTGCGTTTACATCTTTTCACGTGGACGTATTTACAAAATTATTTTTAATGAAATATGAGAAAATATGAAAGCAACTATTGAGCATTTCAAAATTTGATTTTGAAGCGAATACTCCTTTGACTGCATGGGAGTGATTATTTAAGGCCTCACCACGACACGCTTTGAAATATTCGTCTCGCAAGAGAGAAAGTATATGACTCTTTCTCTCTTATAAAGTAGACAAGACTTGGAGCTAACCCTAGCACGACACCTAATCAGCCCAATTCATTATTTTACTTCACGCATAACCTACGCTCGCTTCGCTCGCTATGGGAGCTCAAAGAACTGACACTAACCAACACTAACCCAAGACATGCCCAAAATGAAGAAAAAAAATACTCTTTTCGAACATAACCTTAAAAAAAATTGGGCGAGTCTGCTTGTACTCAAAACACTGATGTGTAAACATGTGTCCTATATCGACATCATGGACATTAACATCTAATTCTGCCCTAGTGGCTAGCTTTTTAGAAGTTGCAATCACGGCCGTCCTGGATTAGCTTGCTCCTCCATGCGCATGGGTTATAATGTCACATCGGTTTACACATTTCCGGCCCATTTGCCGAGATTTACCCTCATACCACCGGGTAAGATGGTTACACATCAAAAATCAAAAACCGACAGGAATTAAACCCCGTGCAGGCGTATCATAGGCCCAGCGTCGAACCACTGAACACTTTCGGACATTTCATTGCACCGCAAAGACATCGGTAAACTGAAGGCTCATTAGGCGATGCCGTGCTGGATCTAGTTCTAAATGTCAAAAGCCATGATACCATCAGATACATTTGTCTCTGATACCATGGTCAAAAACACTTGGAGCTAGCCCTAGCACGGCGCCTAATAAGCCCAATATATTATTTCACTTCACGCATTGCCCTCCGCGCGCTTCGGGAGCTCAAAGAAGAGATACTAACTAAAAGTAACCCTAGGTATGCTCAAAATTAAGAAAAAGTACTTTTTACAAACATAACCTAAACATTTTCAAAAACAGACAGGAATTTAACCCCGGGGTTGCGAGATTTCAGTTCATAGTGCAGTTGTGAATGAGAGGCGCGTGATTGGATGGCTACGTTTTCGCGGTGCAACTAGTTGTTTGCAAGTCAGCAGATGGTCTAGGGGTCTGCATAGTTAGCATTCACTTCGACGACGCGTGTTCAAATCTCGTTGGTCTTCTTTTTTTTAAGTAAACAGTTTTTCCTTGATTTTTGGGTTTCTTGGGTATGGCTTGGGTTAGCACTTGGTTAGTTCCTTTCTCTTGAGCCTCGGAGCGAGCGGGGGCCCATATACTTGCCAATTGTACGTCTTTAATTCGCATGCATTCACAAGTGCACTACGAACTGAAATATCACCCTGGGCTGGCGTATCACATCTTTCAATGACCCACCAGAGCATTTCCGTACAATTCGTTGCACCTAAGGAGGTCTAGCCCTCCTTAGTTGCACCACAAAGACATCGGTATCGGTAAACTGAAGGCTCATTAGGTACCATGCTAGGTCTAGCTCTAAATGTCAAAAGCAACTACATGCCATATTTATAAACATTAAACAGTGTCAACAATAATTTATGGAGTCTCTGTATAAAACAATAATAGAGAGTAAAATACATAAAACAAACTACACTCTGAATAAGACTAGCCCATAGTTTTTGTGGCAAACGTTCCAGTTCTTGCCTGAAACACAATATCTATTCTTTAATCAGAATACTTCAGGTATGGAGTTCCACAGGGTTCAGTATTGAGTTATCTACCTGATTTGCATTAATGATCTGTTTTGCTTTGCTGCTGCTGCTTCTTCTCAGCGCAAGTTGATACTTTTTGCCGATGACAGGTCGATGCAAACGAACTTATAATAATTGGAGCTCATACCGACGTTGCCAGCTCGTTTTGGTGAACAAGTCACAACAACACCAACATTTTGGTGTTTAGTAGAGCTGGGCGTTGAGATCGATAGTTTTCATTTTGGTGCGTTGTAGGGAGAGTGGATATCGATATTCCTAACGAAGATTTCGTAAATATGAGTTCCAATGCTTTGAATTGCTACAAATCCCATCAACCATGTGAATTAAAACCAAGAGATGAGAAAACTGATTTATTTGGTTGTCCCTATGATACCTGCAAAAGAGTGGTCTAGTGGGAGTGTTCTGGTTTATAGGCACGGGAAGTACGTTGTGCTCCCAGCCGATCGAGAGGAACTTAGAAGTTTGGCTGGGTCGATTAAAAAAGATGTGACCAAAAACACCTCCTTTAATAGTGGTATTGACACTGAACTTAAAGCTCTTAAATCACAGATCGGATCTTTTGAAAATTGCAGAAATCCATCTGTACGATTGCCTCAGGCAGTTTCCAATGGCTCAGGGAGGAGTGATGCAGTCATAGTAGTAGAACAACAACTCATACATAGGTTACCTACTATCGCAGTATCCGAGGCAATCACTAATATGGTTGATCTTACTACAACACAGGCAGTACTCACATAGAGAATGGAAATTATACTTCTATTCCTTCAAATGCTGATGCCTGCTTTCCTGCCGTATATAACTTGACTTGCAGTAAAGATGTGAACATTCTGGCGCAATCTTTGAAGGTTTTTATTAAGCATGAACTTTCTCGACAAACCAATGAAATTAACCAGCGTATCAACATACTAAAGGATACAAATGTCGAAATGGTTAACATGCTTTCCAAAATGCTCCCCAAACCTGGACTTTTCTATCAGGACTGGCCAAAGACAATTCTGTAAAGGATAGCTAGTCGTACTTTAGCTCTCGGGGTTTTCCAAGTTGTGAGTGTGAGGAGCTAACTACATCAAATGACTAAATCAAAGCTTTTAAAATTGGAGTAAACGCTAACATTATGCCCCAGGTATTGGACACACGGTAGTTTTCTCTATGAGGGTTACTGATGGGGTTGATCAGGGTGTCCCAAGTGTTAAATCTTTGGGAGTACACCTAGACCCGAAATTGCTTTGGGAGGTGCACATTGACTACATACAGATTACCATTTGAGTACCACAGGGTTCCATATCGGGCCCCATTTTATTTCTCATTTACATTAATGACTTGCCAATGTTAGAGCATACGGCAAAATTTACACTTTTTGCTGATGACACAACCATATCATCCACTGTGGAGACAGCTGCGGAGGTCGTTGAGGAGTCGGCGAGGCTACGGGCGAGGGCTGAGTATCTACTGGTTTGCATTTGAATGTGGACAAACACGATAGTTTTCTCTATGAGGGGTACTGATGGGGTTGATCAGGGTGTCCCAAGTGTTACATTTTTGGGAGTACATCTGGACCCGAAATTGCTTTGGGAGGTGCACATTGACTACATAGCGAGGGGGCTAAAAAGCAGTTTATACCTACTGCCAAACCTATCAAATTGTGTTTCTCTAGACACACTGAGAACCGTATATTTTGACATGTTGCACTGTAGACTTTCATATGCCATCCTTGCCTGTCATGGATTCTTATGAGGACTCTTTGTATGACTCTGTATTGCTGTGTGACCTTAGCAAGGCTTTTGACTGTGTCTCACATGGCCTCCTGCTAGAAACATTGAAATGGTATGGTGCGGGAAAAGCATTGCTGTTGTCGCATCATACTTGAAAGGCCGGTGACAGGTAGATGGTGTTGGTGTGGGTGTTCTTAGCAGAAAGGGTGTAAATGATCTCCCTTTGGTAGATAGTAATGTTAAATATACCCTTTTTGATGATACCACAGTATCACTGGCGGCTGAGACCAAAGATGTATAGCGGAGGACAGGTGAGGCACGGTTAAGAACTGAAGCCTGGTTCAGTGCGAATGGACTAATGCTAAACGGTGACAAGACAAAAAAAACATCGTTTTTTCTTTGAGAAATAATAATGACCTGAACAGCGTTGACTCGGTAAAATTTCTCCAACTCCAATGGGGCCCACATGTTGATTCTGTCTCTGGGAGACTTAGGAGTGCTGTCTTTGTACTTCGGTTTCTCGCAGGTCGTGTGTCGGGGGGAACCTTAATGTCTGCTTATTTTGCTTTGTTTCATTCGGTCATGACACATGGAGTGATTGCATGAGGGCATTCTGCTCATTCAGAGAGGGTTTTCGGGTTGCAGCGAAGGGCTGTTCGTGTCAAATCTAATCTGGGGTACAGGGACGAATGCAGGGATGCTTTTGTCTGCCTGAACATTCTGACACTACCTTCAAGTTATATTTTCGAAAACATTCTTCATATAAAGAAAAACGAGATATCTTATAAAGCTCACAAAGACATTCATAACCATTAACACCAGAAACAGGGATGATCTATTGACTAAACGTTGCAGGCTGGGGAACTGCCAGGACAGGCCGGAATTTATTGGTTTAAAGCTCTACAACAAATTACCTAAATCAATTAAAGACGTTCAATTTAACAATCTTAAGAAGGAAGCTACGAGTGTTTTGACGACCAATCCATTTTTCAGTGTTAAGGAGTACCTTGACTTTAGGTTTAAGATTTAATTTTATTGTAATATGTTTGCGTCCAATAGTGTTTGCTGTTACTATTTTAGATTCATAGTGAGATGTATTTTAAAACTGTAATGTTTCTGATATTTTAGAATTATTTTTAAAGATTATTTTAATAACTGAATGTTTTAAAAATTGTTTGACGTCTGTACAGTATATATTTGGTGCTTTAACAGTAATATACTATTTTGAATTTTGAATTTAAATTAACTGATCGATATCCAATACTAACCAAAAATTCATAAATATACTTGCCATACTAAAATGCCAGATTTCCAGATGACGATTACGTGGGACAAGTAGCTACGGCTGCAGGTTGGGGAACTTTAAAAGAAGATGGAAAACCTTCGTGTATTTTGCAAGAAGTCGACGTTCCCGTATTAAGCAACGAAGACTGTCGGAAGACCAACTACTCATCAAAAATGATTTCCGATAACATGCTCTGCGCTGGGTATCCGGAAGTTGGGCTAAAGGATTCGTGCCAGGTAAACTTTCTCTAATTTTGAAACAAACTTTTTATTCCTGTTAGATATTTTAGAAATAGTAATTTATAGTGGATCGTTGTTTTCAGGGAGACAGTGGTGGTCCGCTTGTTGTAGAAAGAAATGACAACAGATATGAACTTATTGGTAAATATAAAGCAACTTACAATATATGTAATTCAATAATTAGTTATTTTTCTCATGACATTTTCACATATTTTCAATATAATGTGTGTTCGTGATCCAACAGTAGCGATCTCAAGGAGAGGGACTGAAAATACAACATTTAATTCAATGTGATTATCATATTGATCGGTGTTCCTCCGAGAATGGTTACAGATCACAAGAACCTCGGGGATCATATTTGATGCAATATTCTCTTCTATTCTTGATATATCTGAAGTTGAGGTATTGGGTTTTTAAAGCCAATGATAATTGTCTACAATTAATGGCAAGATGGTACCAAAAAGACTTGAAACTGGCCCTATTAATAATTAGTGAATTTACTGGTTGATTGGAGGTTATAGAGACAGACCTTTCTGACCACCAGGGTCAACTGATTCAACACCTGTTAAAAACACCTTTCGGGCCAATTACACAGCACGGTAGAAATAACTTTTTCTCATACATTGAGGAGCAGAACTTTGGTTTTTTGAATTCTGGTTTTTCTGTTGTTGAAAAGTTTAAAATTTTTCATGATATTTTGAACAAAGCTTTTCTACATGCTTTTCCCCAGAAATCTTATATAAAAAAGAAAAATCAAAATCGTTTAATACTGGTTCAATAATGATTCAAAGTCTATGAGAGAAGTATTGCAACTACTGAAGCAATACGACAATTAATTTCCAAGTTCAGCCCAAAAAAGCCTAATAAAGAATTATAGAGTAAAGTACAAAAACGCCATGTCAAGCCAATGACAACCTGATAAAATCTGCAACAAAACCAATTAAATGTATGTGGGGTATTATTAATGAGCACAGAAATAAATCTAGTGATGAGGTTAAGGTGCAGGTTTCACCACATGAGTGTGATGTATTTTTTGCTAACATTCCCATAGCCTGAACAGTCAGATTATCCCTTCTCCTTTGAATCCTCTGGATTTCGACATTCCATTGCTGGGGTATTCTGAAAAATTTGAGTTTTGGGAGATGTCGGTCATTGAGGTCAGGGATATTTTGTTTGGATTAACCAGCAAGAAGAGTAGGGACCACAATGGTCTCTCAGTAGATCTAATTAAAGGAATTAAACATCTTATTTGTGGCCCATTAACAAAACTTATAAATCAGTGTTTTGGTGAGTGTGTTTTTCCTGATATACTGAAGAGGGCTGTAGTGGTGCCTGTCTTCAAGAAGGGTGATCCCTTAGACCCTTCTAATTACAGGCCCACATCACTTCTTCCAATAATCTCGAAAGTTTTTGAAAAATGTATGGCGGTAAGAATGACAGTATTTCTGGAATCTAAAAATCTCTTTACAGGCAGTCAGTTTGGCTTTAGAATGAACTGCAATACAACTCTCGACTCTCGCTATTCTGGATTTGGTTAGACGGATGCAGGATGCATTTGAGAACCATTTGTACCTCTCAAGCACATGCTGTGACCTAAGTAAGGCCTTTGATTGTGTCTCTGATGACTTGCTTCTGAAAAAGCTGGAAAATATAATTTTAGCAATAACAGCATTGCACAAACAGAGTGCAGAGTGTGCGAGTGGATGGAGTAGAGTCGGCTGAAGGAGTGATTGATGTGGGATCAATACTTTTTTTTTTTTTTTTTATGGCAGTGGCACACACACTAAAGGGAGACCCTATGGCGCTCGACGAGCGGTGTGTGTGCGAAGATGTTGATTGACACGGCTCTTGAATATTTGTAAGTTGTAATTAGTGGGAAACAGATGTCCTGGGAGTGAGTTCCACAGTGATGCAGTGCGCCAGACAAAGGAGTTCTTGTAAAGCGATGTTCTAGGTGTTTCCAGTTGTACGACGAACTGGTGCGCTCTTGCCGTCTGTCGTGACTGTCTGACAGGAGCTGCCAGGGGCGGGATGAGGCCACTGATCTATACAATGGATGAGCATAATGCATGTGTGTCTGAAAATTGATTACGCGTGGGCGAAAAAATGTGTTTGTGCGCACGATTTCCAGTCATATTTTTTGATACCTCGGCATTACTGATCAAGCGCAATAACACTCAATTTGTCAGTCAATTGTCAAAATCGCCAGCTGTTCAGCCACGCGGTCGATTACTGTCGATTTTCCAGGCCCGTACCGAGCTCGTAGTCTCGTAAAGTAGAATCGAATTATATAGTATCGATCGACGGCAAACCGAGCAAACGGAATCTACGGCCTACCCCAAGCTACGCCCTTCGGCCATTCGCTATTTGTTTTTGTTCGGTTGGGATGTGGTTTGGTTAGTTTGCTTTGAACGCCTTCCAAGTGAGTAAGTAGTGTTTGTGTGTGATTTTTGACCATATTTTAAAAAACTGCTTTTTAGCTTATTGATTGAGTGATCAATTACTGATCATTACATTATGAGTATTCATACTTGTGGATATGGCTAATCTTCTAGTCTATCTATCTAGAAACGATTCGCCTACAAAATAACAGCTGATCAGTTAACCTCGTGTTTTTAAGAAGCGTCTAGAGATCAGACGTAATTTTCGATGCGGCGAAACGAATCCATGTCTCTACGTTCTAAACTTCTGCCTACAAAATAACAGCTGATCAGTTAGCGAGATTTCAGTTCATAGTACACTTGGGATTGAGAGGCGCGTGATTGGCTAGCTACGTGAAGTGACACATGTCTCCGCGCTGCAACCAGTTGTTTGCAAGTCAGCAGATGGTCTAGGGGTCTGCATGGTTGGCCTTCACTTCGGCGACCCGGGTTCAAATCCCGTCGGTTTTGTTTTTTTTTTTAAGTAAACAGTTTATTTCTTGATTTTTGGGTTTTTCTTAGGTATTGCTTGGGCTAGCACTTGGTGAGTTTCCTTTTCTTGCCCCGGAGCGAGCGAAGCGTGCGGTACTTGCCAATTGCAGGTCTTTAAATCGCATGCATTCACACGTGCACTACGAACTGAAATATCGCGATCAGTTAAGAAGCGTCTATCAAGTGTAATTTTTGATGCGGCAAAACGAATCCATGTCTCTACGTTCTAGCAAAACTTCTACAACGCCTCGTTGGTGTAGTAGGCAGGGTGCTTGCCTGTCATTCCTGCGCTCCGGGTTCGATTCCCGTCGGTCGCGACAGATGTTTTGTTTATTGTTTTCTATTAACTTACCTTTTTTTCTTAAGTTTGTGTTAGTTTGGGTTAGCCTTGGGTTGGTTTTGGTTAGCACTTGGTTGGTTATTGGTGATTGAGCCCCGTAGCGAGCGAAGCGAGCGGAGGGCCATGCAAAGCCATAATAATACCTATTATTCGTTTCGCTGCATCGAAAATTACGCCTGATCTCTAGATGCTTGTGCATTTTATTCTGTTTTCTCTGGTATTTGCTTTTAAGGCGCCAAAAGAACCCAATGAACCCATATATATATTCATCCATGGTATTTA
>JAEQML010063486.1:0-23103 GCA_016904865.1 Pissodes strobi
CAATGAGTAATTTTTCACCACGGAATGAACTCAGTATTGTTTCCCCCCATCCTATTGCCCGAGAAAGACCATTATTTTAGGTAGATGGCAGGAGGGTTAGGTAGATGGCGCTCGAGTAGTTCGTACGTTGTTCACAGCTCTAGTAAATTTTGCAAATAAGTTGTAGTATGTGTGGCTTTTAAATTATTTTCAGTTTATAATCGATAGTGTCTCTGCTTGGCGGTCGATGTGAGTTAGAATTGCAGTTTTTTGGGCCTTCAATAAAGTATTAAAACCAAAGTTCAGGTTTGTGTGTCAATTTCTAAGACATTAAAATGGTGCTTTCCGATAAGGATGTAGAAAGGATTCGTTTAATGATCGTTACAACGTTCAAGGATCTGCTTTCCAGGGAGATAGAAGAAATTGTTGCCAAACAAGTTTCTGAAAGGGTGTCCAAGGAGTGTTCATATCTGAATCAGTCAGTTAAAGAAATCAGTGCAGAAACTCAGGAATTTAGGGCAAGAAACAAGGAAATGTCTACCATTTTGGAAGCGCAGGAGCAGAACGCGCGATCATTGAATTTGCGCATATTCGGCGTCGAGAGTAGCGAAAACGAAGATGTACGTAAAATGATTTCAGACTTGTTTAACAAAAAAATGAAGTGTGGAATCAAAGACTCAGACATTAAAAAGTGTTTTCGAGTGCCTGCAAAAAAACCATCCGGTAAGCCACCGGCGATTCTAGTACAGTTTTTTTCCGACACGGGTCGTACGGCAGTACTCGCTAATCGCAAACAACTTTCAGCGCAAGGCATCGCGATAAAGGAGGACCTAACCAAACATAGGCTAGATCTTTTACAAAAAGCCGTAAACAAATATTCAAGTAAAAATGCCTGGGTTTTACGGGGTAATGTATATGTTAAAGTCGACGATAAAATTCACCGGGTTAGTGATTTAAGTGAACTGGACAATATTAACAATTAGTCCTACCCTACTAGTTCGGATCCATTGGGTAGATGCTTTGTTATTGTAAGTTTGTTTAATTTCATATTTTGAAAAGTGTTTTTTTTTGCCTTTTCGGTGTTCTTTCCCGAGTGAGTATACAATGATATTTAGTAATATAGTATGTACTACAAATGGAAATTTATAATTCTATTTAATTATTGGAAGTGTATATATCTGGGATGAGAAAAATTTTCTATTATTACTACATTTATGTATAATAAAACACAACATTTTTATTTACTTTTGAATTTGTTAGCCGACTGATGTTTATTTTTCTTTTTGGCTTAGCATTCGTTGATGAATGCAGCTTTCTCTGTCTATATACAAAATTATTACTTATTTGGATAAACGCTAGTTATAAAATAAGATAGTATTTGTTGTACTGGAACATATTTTTTGGTTTTTATGAGGGTAGCCCTGAATGTGTTTTAGCTCTTTTTCTAAAGGGTGTGGTTTTTTTAAGTTAGTTTCGCCACATGAACTTTAATACTTATATAGGTATCTTTAATTATAAATTAAACTTTTTTAATTTTCTAAGGCTTGTATAAATATATATATTTATATATTGGTTGCTTGTCCAATGGGGATTGGTTTGACACAGTTCTAATTAGCGGTTGATCTTGAATTATTGTTTTATGTTGAACTGTCACACTGTACTGCACTGTATTTTTATTTCTGCTGTGAGATAAGTTGAACCTAACAGTTCTGTTATGCGTATCACTTACTTTTTAACAATGATTTACTTAATATCCTTACTTAAGATTAAATTTAGAAAATTGGCATGTCGGGGTGGTCACCGGAGTAGGCGCGGGCGGGGTGTTGAGTGTTACCGGATCGATGGAGGATGATATGATTGGAAGGGGTAATGACCAGCACAATTTAAACTTAGCTAATAATTTCAAGACTATGAAAACATTTTCAATTGCTCATTTAAATGTTCGATCATTAAAAAGTGGCTTTGACGAGTTTGTAAACTACATGGCGGATTATGATTTTGATATTTTGGGTTTGTCCGAAACATGGTTATCCTCTAAGGATGATGGATGTGTGCTTGAGATGCCTGGGTATAATCTGGTTAGGAAGGATAGAGGGGGTCGAGGAGGTGGAGTGGGGTTTTATATTAAAAAATATATAAATTTCAGCATGGTTACGTTCGAAAACTTTTCTAATGAATTTGAGTGCATTAGTGTTAAATTTTGTTTACATAATAAAAATATCTTGGTGACAAACATATACAGATCCCCTTCAACAAATTTACAAGTTTTTTTTGACTCCTTAGAGGAGTTTTTTTCTGATTCTATACCATCTTACGATTGCCTATTATTTTTGGGTGATATAAATATAGACCTTTTAAAAAATTATAATCCGAAGCATAGGTTTTTAACTCTTTTAGAAACCTTCAACCTTACTCAATTAATCAAAGAACCAACTAGAGTAAATATATCAACTAACACTTCAACACTTATTGATGTTATTGCTGTGACCAATGGGTTGGATTGCAAAGAAACCGGGTCTCTTTTTATTTCTGAAACAATTACAGATCACAATTTAGTATATGCTGCGCTTAATTTGTCAAAAGGAAAAAATAATCTTAAATATTCTAAGTTTAGGGATTACAATAATATTAATGTGAATTTATTTGAGAATGACTGTGTGAATCTACCATGGAACGATATATATTACACTAATGATATAAACGATAAACTTCGAATCTTTAATAGCAATATTTTATCTCTAATTAACAAGCATGCACCTATTAAAATAAAACGGATTCGAGAAAAACCGTTTACACCCTGGATAACCAGTAATATTAAGTTCATGATGAAACTACGAGATAAAGCCTATCGGAAATACATAAAACAAAAAACACCCGCTAATCTTCAATATTATAGGCAGCTTCGAAACCATACTAAGCACGCAATTATTAGAGAAAAAATAGTTTATTTTAATCAAATGTCATCAAAATCAGGGAAGGAGTTTTGGGGAAATGCAAAAAGGTTGAATTTAACACACAATAAAAAAATTGATTTGCCTAATAATCTATGTAATTCAAAGAGCTTAAATAACTATTTTTCTGCTTGTAATAATGTCACAAATACTGTATCCGAAGAAAAAATTGAGTTTTACAAATCTAGAAAACATGCTAACATAACCTTCGAATTAAATTTTGCACTGATAAATGAGGAAACTGTTTATAAAATAGTTAACAGCATAAAAACAAATGCTATAGGTGAAGACCAAATATCTATTAAAGACCTTAAACTGTGTTTACCGTATTGTGTGACGCATTTGATAAACATTATGAATAGTTGTATTTTAGAGGATATATTTCCAAGTGATTGGAAAAAAGCGATAATTAGACCATTACCTAAAGTATCAAATCCTAAAGAACATAAAGATATAAGACCGATAAGCATACTGCCAGTATTGTCTAAAATTTTAGAAAGACACATTTGTCAGCAAATAAATGATTTTGTAGATTCTTTTAACATTATACCAGGGTGTCAGTCAGGTTTTCGTAAACACTTTAGTACTATAACTAGCTTAGTTAGCTTGATCAATGATATACGATATAACATGGACTCAAAAAAAAAATCACTTGCATGGCTCTACTTGATTTTAGTAAAGCATTTGACACTATTGACCATGAGATGCTATTGGCCAAACTAAATTACTATGGATTTTCAAAAAAGTCAATACAATTTCTCACCTCTTATTTAAAAAATAGATCTCACTGTGTTTTAATACAAAAAGAAGAAAATTTTGACAAATCAGGTTATGTGTCACTCTCTGCGGGGGTGCCGCAAGGCTCCATTTTGGGACCCTTGCTATTTTCACTTTATGTTGCAGATATGACTGATTGTATAAAATATTCGAAGCTTTAGCAATATGCTGATGATTCACAGTTATATATCTCATTTCCCTTAGATGATATTATCCTAGCTCAGGAAAATTTAAGTTCCGATTTAGAAAGTGTAAATGAATTTGCGACGCAACATAATTTGAAGTTGAATGCTTCGAAATCTTGCCTTTTATTTTTTGGAACCGACCGAAATGCACTAACAAATATTTCTAACGATTTTACGGTAAATGTTTACGGTGAGGCTATTCCTATGGTGTCTGAGGCGAAGAATTTGGGTTTATTTGTGGACTCGCGCCTGTCTTTTCAAACTCATATTAAAAATAAACTAAAAATAGCATATATGCGTTTAAGAAATTTGTATCCACTTAAAAAGATACTACCTTCAAAAACTAAATATTATCTATGCAATACTCTCATTCTATCCTTATTGGACTACGGCGATATAGTTTACTCTGATTCTGTTTCGTCCGCTTTGTGTGCTGCAATCCAAAAACTACAAAATAGTTGTATGCGTTTTTCTTATAATATCCCATATAGGAGTCATATAAGCCCTTACCTAAATAATAATTCAATTTTAAATATGACTAATCGTAGGAAGCATCACATGTATACCTTTATATACAAAGTTTTAAAAACCGGACAACCTCCGTATTTAAAAAACATGTTTAATACTTATCTGCACCCTCAGGGTACCAGAAATATAAACGACTTTAGGATTCCACAACACAGGACATCAAACTTTCAGAAATCATTTTCGTTCAAGGCAATCCAAATGTGGAACAACTTATCAAATAATATAAAAGGGCTTTCACCCATAAAATTTTCTTCTTATATGAAAGAGTATCTTCTTAATGCACAAATGAATGACTAATGCCAAATTTATTGGTTGTTAATGCTGGAACTTAATAAAGTTAAATACACTGCTGGTCTTACCCTTACCTATATTCCAGTAAATTATTTAATTAATATTAAGTAACATTTAGCGGTTCGTCTCTGTTCTTCCTGCGTTAGCTCGGGTGCCTGCCTTGTTGTGTCGGTTCGTAATATCATTGTAGGTATAGGAAAAATTCCTCGTACAGTGGTAATATATTTTTAGTCTATTATTTAGTTTTTAGTTTATTTACGGCTGTTCCACACAGGCACACTGTATGTCTGTCTGTTATATCGGTTTGTCGTCAGTATTGGCGACCATAATCGCGGGGCAGTCGTTTTACCGAGATTAAACAATTACATTAAAATATTATCTAATTTGCTGTATTATCTCTGATTGGTAATAAATGTTTTTGATTTGATTTGATTTGATATTTATGTATAGACAAAACCGAATGGATTCATAGAAGGTGCATAAGAGAAGGCCGTTGGACTCTTTTGCACCTCAAATGACACTGATTAGAGTTAATCCCAGATATAAATAATTATCTATTTTATCTCTGGTTAATCCATTAACCCCTTCAAGCACAGATTGCCACAAGTGGCAACAAATATTATGTTTTAAAAAACCTTAAAATAATATCGGCGTTAAGTAGTATTACCCTGGGATGGGATACTTTAATGGGCGAGAATAAATTTGATTCGCTAGTTCAATATGAAATGCAAGCATAATATGACAATAGAATATAGTATCATATTTTAATTTCACCTTCTTCGCCACTGTCTTTTTTATAAATCTTTTTACTGTATAGTAGAAATAATTGTATGATTTTATGTTTCAATTGCATTTTATTTATGAAATATACTCATTTGTTACATTATGTCAATCTGTTTGTCAAGAAAGTTTAGGCTCTCGTAGTAACGTCACGGTATAAATAAGTATACGGTAGGTTCACTGGAGACAAATTTCCAATTTTGCCCACAGCGTTTGGCGACGGGGCGAATCCGGATCAATCTGGTTCGTGGCCACTGGTGGCCACCGAGGCCCCGCTACGAGGGACAGAGTGTGCAAACGCCCTGAGATTGTGTACTTTCGCGTCGCGTTGTCTTATAATAATCGAGGAAAGCGCATCAGCGAATACTTTTTGAATCTCTCCCCACAGACTGCTCGCTGCTGCAGGTAGAGTATTTTTAACCGTGCTGCGGCTTTTGCGTTTGATGCAAAAACATCAAACGATTTTTGCTGGGTGGGCCTACTCGATATTATTTGTACTGTGGTAACGCCACACACACGTCTGGGATATAGGTTGCGATCTACAAAATAAGACAAACGACCACTAGCCCAATAACTGCGTCATAAAATAGGTGCAAATCAAGTAGAAGGTTTTATATTTTTTATCTTGTATATATTGTCGAAAGTATGCTGAAACCAAGTTCTCGACCTCCTACACCCTTGGCGTAACTAACTGTAACCATGAAACCTCAATATTTTGGCACTTTTCCGGATTTTCACCTATAACTCATTTTCCCTATGTCCTAGCAAACACTATCCTATATTCAATTTGAAAGGTAATAAAAAGCCAAATAACAATCATATGAAAAGTTTTTCCTAAATTCAAAACTAAGCGAGCTACAGTTCGTCAAAAACCTGGAAGATTTCCCTCTTTTTACTATAAGTTGAATTTAAACCACCTTAGTAAAGTAAATGACTTGGGGTCCCTGCATATATGAATATATTAAGTATATTGTATATTTAATTGATATGTATAAATTTTTGTACCTAGATACGTGTACGTTTGGGGGTTTTGCCGGCTCAATTATGATTGTTGTGGAAATGTCTAATAGCCATATTGGAGAAGTTTGCTTCATCTGTAAACATTAACAAGGGAGTATAAGCAATTTTCTCCAGAAACAAATGACAAAAAGAAAAGAAAAGTCTCTGAGAAGTAACGCTTGGACCCGTTAAATATGATACGGGTATACTAGAAAATCGTGCAGGATTTTCCAAGTACATGTTTCAGTCCACGTTCTATACCTATGTATTTGCAAATCTGGTATGACTCTATTAGGAGAGCGCTCTTAATACAATCGCCTAGTTTCCGACGATGTACCATCAGGCAAACCATACATGTAATGCATGTCTTCCAACTCCTCTTTAGTAAACCCAACCCTTCCTTTTAAAATAAAATATTAGATATTAAATTATGCGTCGAATGAGTATAGCATTAATTCAATTCGGTTCATTAGTTAGGCTGAAATCGATAGTCGAAAAACTGTGATTTTTACCAACATTGTTGAAAAACGCATTATAGTGACTTTCAATCGTCCGTCACCCGAAAACAAATATTTTGAATAAAAAAACGTATAGAATGACAGTTAAGAGCATCAAATTATGTGTTCAACGTGTATCTTCAAATTTAAATTTGGTCAAGTACATACCGAGAAAATGAAAATTCTCAGTAAACAAATCTACGTTATCTTCGTTAAGGGTGACAGGCCCTTATTTGACCATGAAATAATGTTTACAGATGAAACTAACTTCTCCAGAAAGGTTACCAGAAATATCCACAGCAATCATATTTGAGCCGGTGAAAACCCCCATGCATATCTACACGTATCTAGGTACAAAAATTAATTCGTATCAATATACCTAATATATTTATATATGCAGGATCTCCAAGTCAGTTACTTTACTAAGTTGGTTTAAGTTCAACTTAAAGAAAAAAATTTGAATTTTTCCCGATTTTTGACGAACTGTCGCTGGCTTAATTTTCAATTTAAGAAAACTTTTCATATGAAAGTTATTTGGCTTTTTATTTCCTTTCAAATTGAATATATGCTAGTTTTTGCTAGGACATAGAGAATAGGAGTTATAGCTGAAAATCCGGAAAAAGTACATTTTTAGGTTTCATGGTTAGAGTTAATTTCGCCAAGAGTATAGGAGGTCGAAAACTCGGCTTTCGACAATATATACAAGATAAAAAAAATAAGAAATCTACCTGATTTGCTTCGAGGTTAAATGTACCCCATTATTGGACTATACACCTTATTGAAACGAGCTTTGATTTTCAAGCAAAACAGTCAGTGCTAGTGACGCGAACCTGTTCATAGAGGCGTTAAATTTAATGTAGCATTTTGCATTTAATGGTGCCATTTTCTACATTTGCATTTTTATTTTTAAACTACCAATTATTTTTTAAAAAAATTATAAAGCTGCAAAATTCTCCTCTTAATTTTAGACCTATGTACAAGTTTCAGATCGATAATACTTACCTTTAAATCGAAACTGTTTTTGTGACCTTGCATTGCACGGGGACCCTACTCATGGGAGTAGACAGGATTTTTCCTCAGGGGGCCGAACCGTGGACAAGGCCGCAGTGGAATCCGAAGGCGGAAAATTTTGGAGGTGCCACGTCCAATATTTACCCAAAGATCGTTAAAATCCTTAAAAAACAAGGATTCCGCGGCACTCTCTTGAATCGCATGGCATAAAAGGTATGTTGCAAAATGAGTCGGTTAAATTTCCAGGGGGGCCTTAACCCCCCCTGACCCCCTGTCTACGCCCAACCCTACTCCTATTTAAAACAAGATAAACCCAAGCAGATTACGACAATCTGCTAATATTGAAAGACATTAGTACTTTCAATTAGCGAATTAGATTAATCCGCCATTAATCCAAAAATCAAAGTGAGTAAATTGCCGCATTAATAAAATACACCTCTTAAAAGTAGTAATAACAATAAATTATATATTTTATTATTTAGCATCTATAAATTAATATATATTTAACAATAAACGTTATTACTTAATAATTAATATTAAGCACATCAGCTGATAATCTTAAATATATTAGTTTTTCTTGGTAAATGGAAAATAAGTATGTATTTCCGAAACGAAATCGATTTCCGCAAGAGCTGCAGATGCAACAAAATTGATTCCCACAGCAATTACCTACAAATATTAAGAAAAATGGTATAAAATCATTTTAGCTTATAGGAAATTAGCACATTGGCAATTTAATTCACTTGTTTTTGGCAAAAATACCACCATGATGAATAATTCAAATATATAAATAAAAATGTTAATCCAAACAATACAAAAATGCAATCTAAAAAAGGCACATCACTGTATTGCCAAGTTGATATAATTGTAACGATATGATTGAAATATTAAAATAACACATCACAAAATAAAATTTACTACAGCTAAATTTTCTGTCCTAAATGTTTAAAATATTGATCAAGCAGCGTCAGATTGTGCCACCGGGACACTGGGAAATTTCCCGGTGGGCCCTCGACTTAGCCGGTTTTGGGCCCCTGCCCCGGATGGTTCTATATTGACGTTGTTAACCTAATTTAAAATAATATTAGTTTGGGTAAAAAATACTACAGTAGAAAATATTTCGTCTGTTGTGAATTTTAATTTGGCCCACTTTTCCCGCTTTTCCCATTTAAAACCTACTAAGGAAACACTTAAAAACGTACTTGCCATCATGTCCTTGTCGCCCTCTAGGCCCTACTTCATTTTACCTAAACAATACCCATTAAGATTAAGATAAAAAGTTAAAATATCTGGCACTTCCCGAAAATTAATCTTGAATCCCAAATCCTGGACCAGAAGCCAGAAGTCAGAGTATTATATTACATTAAGTGTGTGCATTATTTGATTTTTACCAAGCCAAAACGACAAAGAAAAACATGAGAATACAAAATATTAAATAGAAATCTAATAACTTTCAGATCGGTGAAATGTTTTCTACATTTTTGTAATTTCTGGTTTATGTTACATTTAAGATACATTAGATTATTATTGTTTTTTTTTTCTTTTTAAACATTGCACTTGTGCTAAGTAGACAAATATTTTTAAATGTGAGAGGCGATACTGCGAGAGGCAAACTAATGTACTTATTTTATATTTTATTTTCAGGGTTATTGTAGATTTTGACGGCCTCGTTATATTTTTTATTTAATATAATAGAAAAAAAAATGTTAAACACAAAAATTTAGCTAACGAGACGTTTATTTTTTAATTAGATTTGTTTATACCGCGTGCGGAAATGTAGCAGAGGGCAAACATATATATATTTTAAACGAAATATTCTATCCATATATTATTCTATAAAAATATCCTACATCTAATCAGCTAAAACATTTGTTTTTTTTTCTATTATATTAAATAAAAAAGATAAGGGGATGGTTAAACTCTAATTAATAACCCCATAATAATCATGCAAGCGAAAAGCGACTCACTCAAATGTGTGGGCTTATTATTGGGTTAGAATATCTTTTGTAGTTTTTTTCGGGCTATACAAATATCTAATCGAAAAATCGTTTAAACATTAGATAAAAAAAATACATATGCCCAAAAAACTGATTTTTTAAATGTTGTCACCTTATATATTTTAATGGAAATTGATATATGACATTACATAAATAATTCTTACGTATTCGATTTTTATTTCTAATTAAAACGGAAATCAAATAATAATTTTGATATAGGTAAACAAAAGCGTGGGGGTGCTTTCTACATTTGTATAATAACTTTATATTTACAAGTAGCTAGCTATACAAGATAAGGGCAATTAATATCAAGCACCCCCACGCTTTTGTTTATATAAAGAAATTTTTTTTGCCAGTCACTTTATTCTCATTTTAAGCTCATTAAAAATTATTTTTTACATAGGGACAGAATTTCTTGCTATTCGCCTTCTGACCAAAAAATGTCTGGTGAACAATGATAGCAATGATATTAATTCTCAAGCAGCAGCCAAAAAGTTCGAGATTGAAACATTTAGTTTGATTATTAATCAAGTAACCCAATGTTTAAACAACAGATTTGTAAATCATCAAAAAATCTATGAACAGTTTTACTACTTCGATCCAAGAATAATAAACTGATAAGAAAGGATGGTGCCTTCCCATTCCAGCACATGTTCACTTTTTTTCTCGCCCCGTGCCCCGCGGTCCTCTTATCCATATTGTCGTTGTTGTGACGGCGCTGCACGCGAAAGACCATCATTTTCACCATTGCTTTCATTGCAATATCCATTGTGTTTTTAGCTTCTTTACCCATATATTCGAATTTTTTAGAACTATTGATAGTTGTGTTTTGGAGCTTTGAACATTGAGAAACTTGAAATTTATTATATTTTACCTTTGATCCTGAAGAAAATCCCATAAATTGAGGATTAAAGGAGGGACCAGAGTGCCTATTTTGTATGAATATTTTTCAGTGTAGTTTTTATTGACGTTGTATTAAATAAGGTAGGAACAACTTTAAGTTATGTTTAAATGTAAGCCAGTCTGGGAAGAATAATAATATTTTACCTAATATTATAGAGCAGTTGTCAAACTGAGGGTTTTATTACACAGTGTTTCTCTCGGCTATTTAGGTTTTAAACAATATTTTTTAAAAGTAGGTATGTTTACGAACATACATTGGAAAGTATTTCTTATTTATAGATTGTTTAAGTTCCTTAGATTGTGATCTTGCTTATCACGCTAGAATATCATAAATATGTTTATTATGTCATACAGCAATCACTATATGGAAAAGCCAGTGTCGAATAGTAACACTTACTAGTTAAGACACACAAGTTATAAAACTAAGGCTTTCTTAATTCAATTTTATTTTTCATAATTTGTAAATAGAATGTCGAACTCTGAACTGAACATGTACTGTACATAGATACAAATATACTTGTTTGTAGAATAGAAGGAATTTTTAACTAATTAATGTTCAACTTTTATCTTTGGCTATGATATTTTATATAGCTACAAATAATATAATATATATGAAACGTTAATTTCGAAAAGGTACTAACTAATATTTAGTGCCTTTCGAGAAATTAATATAATCAATGCCTTAATTATATGATAACCTCTTAAGATTTCTTTACCAGAAGCCTCCTAGACGCTTGGTCCCTTACTGGCGATACCTTCATGGTAAATATAGATGAATGCTTTGCAGTCTTACAGTTCTGTATACCAAAAATATTAACTGTTAGCTGTGTTAAACAAAACAAGTCCTGAACTGGAAATTCTCGTAGGTGTACATTTTGCATGTAGGCGAATTGTATTATTGCCAATTCATCACGATTCTTGTACTCATCGTTAGATTTCTTTAGTGACATATAAAACTATTTTGCACTTCTTTTATGTACAGCTAGTTCGTCAGTTCCTACCCTTTTAGATGCATTTCCAAGAGAAGGATTTTTTATTTTTTAAGATCTATACCTTGAGACGGAAATAATAGTCAGTGACGTCAGTCACTAGTTCGAAAACAGACCAACGTGAGCGGCTTAAAGTAATATTTAATATTTAACAATAAATCTGGTATGAAATGCTCGCAAAATGCCGCTTATTCTAAATGCGGACACAGCGTTCCGGCACAAAACGTGCACCGCTGCCAAATTCATTGTGATCCGTATACGCGCGTTACGCGGAGCATTTGAAGAAGCTGTATTTTAACAGAGGTTCGCGATCGACGGTCGCAAATGTACTGATATTTTACGACCGTCGGGCGTAGGTCGCAACGTTGCACCAGTAAACGAGCATGTACCTTGTGAGAGATCTGTTACATAGTCGCGCTTGCGGGTTTAGGTTATCGTTTTGTTTTAACATTGAAAATGTTTCTGTTTTCCTAAATAGGGCCTCAAATCGTGCAAAAGTGCATGCTACATTTGCCACACATAACGTCGTACGCGTGAGAGATCGTGTTAGCTTGTTTATTTAAACTTAAATTGATTGTAACGTATCGGAATCAGTTCTAATGACTAAAATAAATTGGAACTAACTGAAACTAACCAAAAGTGTATTGAACGACTATCCAAAACTTACCAAAAGCACCAAAACGGGCTAAAACTTATCGAAATAGATTTAAAATATTGAAGTAAGTTAAAACTAACCCAAATTATCCGAATTTTGGTGACTAACCAAAACTAACCAAAAACATTAAAATTGCTTATAACGTATCGGAACCGGTTCAAATTACTAAAATAAATTGGAACTATCTGGAAGTAGCCCAAAGATGATTGAATGACTATCCAAAAATAACTAAAAGCACCAAAACGGGCTAAAACATATCGAAATAGATTAAAAAGATTGAAGTAAGTTAAAACTTACCCAAATTAACCGAATTTAGGTGACTAACCAAAACTAATCAAAAGCATTATAATAAAATTGCTTATGACATATCGAAAGGTGATTGAATGTCTTATCAAAACTAACCAAAAGTAACTAAGAGCACCAAAACGGGTAAAACATATCGAAATAGATTAAAAATATTGAAGTAAGTTAAAATTAGCCCAAATTAACCAAATTTTGGCGACTAACTAAAACTAACCAATACATTAAAAATGCTTATAACGTACCGGAACCGGTTCAAATGATTAAGATATATTAAAACTAACTGAACTTTACTGAGACTTGACTGAACGACTAACCAATAGTAGGTAACTAAAAGCATCAAAACGATTTAGAATAATGAAGCAAGTTAAAACTAACTTAAATTTACCGAATTTTGGTGACTAACCAAAAACCCTAAAATTGGTTATAGTGTAACGGAACTGGTCCAAATTATTAAAATAAATTAGAATTAACTGAAATTAATCGAAAGTTGATTGAACGACTAACCAAAATGGACCAAAAGTAACCAAATACATCAAAAGGGGCTAAAACAAGTTGAAACTAACAATTAACCGAATTTTGGCGACTAACTAAAGTTAAACAAAAACATCAAAATTGGATATGACGTATCGGATCCGGTTCAAATGACTAAAATAAATTAAAACTAACTAAACTTAACCAAAAGATGTTGAACCAAAACTAATCAAGAGAAACCAAAATGGGCTAAGACGTATCGGAACAGATTAAGAATAAAATAAGTAACTAACCCAAATTAACCGAATTTTTGCGACGACCTACATTATTAACCAAAAACGTTTAAATTGTTTTAACGTATCGGAACCGGTTCAAATTGCTCAAATGAATTGGAAGTAACCGAAAATTGATTGAATAACCAACCAAAGCTAACCAAAAGTAACTAAAAGCACCAAAACGGGCTAAAACGTATCGAAAAAAATTAAAAATATTGAAGTTAGTTGAAACTAATTGAAATTAACCTTATTTTGGTGACTAACCACAAACACTAAAATTGGTTATAACGTTTTGGAACCGGTTTAAATAACTAAAATAAATTAAAACTAACTGAAATTAGCCGAAAGTGAACGACTAACCAAAACTAATCACAAGTAACCAAAAGCACCAAAACTGGCTAAACCGTATCGGAATAGATTGCAAAAATTAAAGTAAGTTAAAACTAATCAAAACGAACCGAATTTTTGCAGCTAACCAAAACTAACCAAAAAGATTAAATTTGATTAAAACGTATCGGAGTCAGTTCAAATGACTAAAAAAAATTGAGCGAGTCTGGTAGTAGTCGAGACACTGATGTGTAAACAAAGGATATAATGACATCGGTTGTAAAAAAACGACAGCAGCACGTTGTGTTCCCGAGCGGTCACCCATCTAAGTACTAACCCCGCCCGACGTTGCTTAACTTCGTGATCGGACGAGAACTGGCATTTTTAACATGCTATGATCATTGCTTGTACGTTTTATCTGGGTCATAGAATAAAAATTAGGTTTAATAACCAAGTTTAAAATAATAAAAAATCAACGCGAACGAAGCCTCGGGTAAAAGCTGAAAGTGTCCTATGTTCTTTACTACACTCTTGAAAATATCTGTACAAAATTTCATGATGATTGGAACAATTTATGCGTGAAAGCTTAAGAAACAAACAAACAAACATATTCGCATCTGTAATATTAGTTAGGATTTTTTTTATAAAACTTAGTGGCAGCTTCGGAGTGGATTAATTCACTGCACAAATTCGACACGATAATCTAATGCCATCAGGAATAACATCAATATATCGACACAGCTTATTTACCTAGTAATCGTGGGCCGACATCCTTAGATTTGGGATAGTCAATAACCAAATTTTGCAGATTTTAGAGAACCGTCATAAGTATTAATCAGATGTCCAGACTTTTAAAACAATATTCAGTCATGGCCCTCTTCTATAACTTGCAAAGTTTGGTTTTTTAGTGGCCGGTTGAATTTAAAATGAATTTTCGTTTCAAAATCCACGACAAATTCGTCCGAAGCCACGGCTATCGTCCTAAAAAGATCGAGTTTTCGGATTTTTGTACAATTGTGTCATTTAAAATGGTTTTTAAATGGATTTTAGATGGTAAAAAAATATATTATTATTTTAAATTAAATGATCTGTCAAAAGTATTATTCAGATGTCCAGACGTTTAAAACAATATTGAGTCATAGCCCTCTTCTAAAATTTGCAAAATTTGATTATTGATTACCAAATCAAAGGATGTCGGCCCAAGATGAGTAGCTGGTAAAAGAATAAACTTTGTAGATTTTCGTGTCGAATGTATGCAGTGAATTAATCCACAGTAGAGTGCTACAGACAGCCTCAATTCTCCCCCCTCCAATTTTTTGCCCCTTACCCCCTCCGGTGACTTTGAGATAGACCCCGCCCACTTGGTCTTAAGTGTATTCGACCTTGAATGATATTGACCTAATTTCGCCTTGAATGTCCTTGACATTTGATCTTGAATATCCTTGAGTTTTGTTAAAGGTCGCGCATATGACCTTGGGATTGCTCCAGGCGTGTATGACCTTAAACGTCCTTGCACTGTTTTGTGATGTCTTTTACCTTGAATAACATTAAGATAATTTGATCTTGAATGCCCTTGAGTTTTTGATGTGTAAACATCATACGCGGCGGTATGAGGGTAAATCTCGGCAAATGGGACGGACATTTGTAAACCGATTCTAGCCGCTAGTACAGTACTATATAAAATTTTGCCATTTAAAATCGTTTTAAACGGATTTTAGACGGTAAAAAAAGCATATTTAAAATGTAACGAATCGTCAAAAGTATTATTTTTATTATATTATATTCGCAGTGTATTTGGATCCATATCACAGCTTTTTTTTAATGGACGGTTGAATTTAAATTGATTTTCGCTTCAAACTCCACGACAATTTCGTCCGAAGCCACGGCTATCGTCCTAAAAAGTCCGAATTTTAGGATTTTTATACAATTTAGCCATTTAAAATCGTTTTTAAACGGATTTTAGATGATAAAAAAGCATACTATTATTTAAATTAATCGAACTGTCAAAAGTATTATTCAGATGTCCAGACGTTTAAAACATTAAAAATTGAAAAAGCTGGTTATTGACTGTCCCAAATCAAAGGATGTCGGCTCAAGATTATAAGATAAATATGCTACGTCCATATGTTGATATTATTCCTGGTGACATTAGATTTTCGTGTCGAATTTGTGCAGTGAATTAATCCGCTCCGAAGCTGCCACTGCGTATTATTAAAGAATCCTAACTAATATTATATATTCGAATATTTTTGTTTTTATTCTATGAACAAGCTAAAATTTACAGGTAATAGCACGTTGAAAATGCCAGTTCTAGTCCGATCACTGAAGTTAAGCAACGTCGGGCATGATTAGTACTTGGATGGGTTACCGCGTGGGAACATAACTTGCTGTTGTCATTTTTTTTACAACCGATGTCTTTATAGGATATGTTAATTTTTCTTTATTTATTTTTGTTTTAATTATGATAATGTTTAATATTATTGCTAAAAATGCATTTCTTTAATTATATAACTATATTATAAACACTCGTGTGTTTGTATTTTTACTTTTTTAAACTCTGCTTTTGGAAACTATATGAATTTCAACGCAGATCACATTTTTGCCTTTTTATTCATCATTTTCAATGTCTCCCCGGTTGCATCTTTGCGAAGGACTGTGAATTTTTGTATTGTTTGTTGAAAATATTAATTTGTAAAACGGAACAGGGCGAAGCTTCGACAAGTCTTGCCACCCCCCCCCCCCCCCCCTGCAAAAAGTGAAAAGACATTTAACTGTGGGCGAACATGCATTGGTAAAAACCGTGTATGCGTGTTTGTTAAACGAAGTTATTGATAACGTTGCAGCTGATAATTGGCAGAAGTGTATCGAACATGTCATAAAACTAAAAATGTGGGATTTGAACACTACGGTCAAAGTTATAGTTGAACCTCTTATTATCAATATTGGTTCCGAAAGTAGTAATAGTAATGATTCTGAATCAAATTCTGATCAAACCTCCGATAACGAGTAGTAAACGTAAAATTTTATTGATTTTTGATGTAAACTTTCGATGAAACTTTCTATATGGTATTTTATGATAAGAAAAACCCCTTATCATCCATGACTCTTTTTTTCCTAGCCTTAATGAATACATAGTACTATTTGTTTGTAGCACAATTTTTGTTGCTTATTACCATACGTAGGAATAATTTTGAATATACGTTTTTTGCATATTTTAGACTAAAATCATGCATATTTATGTGCATAAACTCTATTTTTTTAAGTGGATATTTGCTTAAGTCGACTTATTACTATTTCATTATATAGTTATTATAACATAATAATTTACAAAGCAATTGTATACGCCACTGGAATTTCCTTCTCTCTTCCCTTACCCCTCTAAGGGTCCCTTAAATCTAAAAATGAGTCACTGACTATTATTTCCGACTTGAACTTATAGTTCTCCACACTTACAGCTAGTGTTCCCTTGTGGACGACCAAAATGTAATTCAAAGTTCTCATGAAAATATTTTACAAAGTGAGAATATTGAACGTTCGATGACAGATATTTTGCTTTGAACAAATCAAAAATGAGTTTTCATAATTGTTGGGGAATAGAGAATGAAGCATTATCAAAAAAAATTAACATAGTGAGTGGGCAAATATACTGTGAAAATAGTTACTTTTTAGATCAAATAAATTAAATCAAAACAAAAGAAATTATCATGGAATTAAATCAGGTAACAATCAGAGATGTGTTAAACCTTAAAGAAGATTTGCTTCCTGTATTGTATTGTATGCTTATAAATAATGTAGGAAAAATTCCACTATACAGATAGTGGAATTTTTCCTGATGTATTAAAAGTGTCTAGAATTAGTCCTGTTTATAAGGCTGGTAGTAAAAGTTGTATGAATAACTATCGGCCAATATCCGTTATAAGTATATTCTCAAAAATTCTTGAGAAAATCATTAAATGTAGAATGACGTCTCTTCTAAATAAATATGCCATGATGGATAGATATTTTGTTAAAAAAAATTAGAGAAAATGTGCTTTAGTGACATCATCATTCTAATTGAAACATATATTGTAGGCAGAAAACAGTATATGTAAAAAATGATGAAAATATAAGTGAAAAAACAAATAATATATCCCAGGGATTGCGGGCCCTCTGTTATATTCCCTCTATATTCTCAATCTTAATATTATCGACTTAAATGCTAAGTATTTCATATATGCTGATGACACAGCTCTAGTTTACACAGGTACCGATTCTAAATAAATAAATGATGAGATCAGCAACAACCTTAAAGTCTATCTGGATTGGTTATATTGCAATAATCTGAAAATTAATTTAGGTAAAATAAAATAATGTGCTGTTTAAGCAAAGAAATAAAATTTTTGGCAAACTTAGTATTGTCCTAAATTCAAATTCTTTATTCGTGACAAAACAATGGTTTGCTTACACAAGTCAATGAAATATTAACTAAAAAAATATAAAGGGTTGAAACAATAAGTCCTACATAGCCAAAAACCAATAGTTAAAATTATTTATTAAAGTCTAAGAATAGTTTATCAAGAAACTCACTAAATGCATAAAAAGCAATTCTCATTAAAAAAAACTGGATACATTCCTCTTAAATTGAATCACTGGAAGCTGTCTGAATGCGATTGGCAATTTGTTGAAAAATTTGGGTCCCAGGTAATGGTCTCGACTTATTTTAAGTTTAAAACCAGGTTTGACAGTATGCGAATGGACACCATAGTGATTTTTGATATGTAACAGATTTTCTAGTATGTAGATGGACGGCAGTGTCAGAACTCGAAGATTAATAAAAAGCTCCCTACAATCTTCCCTATAGCCTAATCATCCCACAATTCTTATGGCTTTTCTTTGAAGCCCAAAAATTATCTCAGCTTGACATGAGTGTCCCCATACAAGGATAGCATAGGCCATTGTACCATGAAAAACACCAAAGTAGATAGATCTCAGAATCTCACGAGACGCACAGCCTGACAAGCCGCGAAGCATAAAAAGATTGTTCTTTAGTCCAGCCGTCAACTTGTCAACCTGTACCTCCCACACCAGGCCTGGATCGAGATGAACTCCCAGAAATTTACACACATTAATATCTCCATCAATGCTACTTAGATCCCTAACTGTAAAGACCATGCTATTTGTTTTGCTATCATTAAGGTGAAGCCCATTTACCGTGAACCAAACCTTGGCCCTTTCCTGCAGTCTCTTAAAGTCAGGAACAGCATCTGTTAAGGAACCAATAGAGGTCGAGATAATGGTATCATCAGCAAAGTGCAAATTTGGCTCTGGGCTCAATATTTGGTTAAGTCATTGATAAAAATTAAGAATAAGGGAGGCCCAAGCACAGATCCCTGTGGGATACCAATATCAATAGTGCCCTTCGCAAATGTGGCACTTGCCAAATAAGATATTATTAGATCAATGCTGCTATTGCCAAAATGATAGGCAGGCAGTTTTTTTTTATTAAAATATCATGAGAGACTCAGTCGAAGACATTGCTGAGATCACAGAATAATGAGGAACAGACAGAACACTCATTGAATGAGTCCAAAATATATAATGTGAGGTCAGCTATTGCCAGGGTGGTAGTCATACCCGTTCGAAAACCAAATCGACGGGCAGTGAAATAATCATTACAGATGAAGTAATTAGTGATCTGGATGGCAATACATTTTTCGAATATATTCGAGGAAACAGGCAACAGTGATATCGGTCTATATTCATCAGGAAGATTCCTGTTACCCTTTTTAAAAACAGGAGTCACTATAGTCTCTTTAAGGATGTTTGAAAAAATTGATTTGTTTATGCAAGCATTTATAAGCTTAGTTAGTGGAACAATAATCTGATTTTTTACTGATTTTATCAATTTTACACTGAGACCAAAGATATCCTTACTGCTCTTGCTTTTTAGACTGTCAATGATGTGCCTTACTTCCTTGAAAGGCGCCTCTCTGAAGAGGAAAAAATTCGAGGGTACAGACAGGTTGAAAAAATTTAATATTTGGGTTTGATAGTTGACAATAAGCTTTCGTGGACTGATCACATTGATTATGTGTGCAGCAAGTTACTACCAATGGTATCAGCTATGTTTAGATCATACCTTAGTCACAAAACTTCTTTTTTTATCATGGTTCAGATATTTATTACTTGTCTGGGAAACCTCGAATTCAAAGAATTTAATTTTATACAAGTTTTGCAAAATAAAGTTCAAAGAATTTTATTTAATGATAATAGGTTGAATCATACAGATTTGTTACAATAATGGAATTAAAATTACCAAAATGAATAAAATCCTAGAGTCGGAGCAGTGTAAACTAATGTTCAAAATTATTACTAACACAGACATCAATTATAAACATTTTATTTACAAATGAAATAAATGAATAGAACTAGAGCACATAATAACATATATCAGATCGTCACAAATACTAACATAGGCTTAAATAACCCTATTGTAAAAGCATCTAAATCCTATAACACATTACCAGATGGTATGAAAAACATTAAAAATTTTAAATATATTTCCAGATATTAGGTAGATAAAATTCAGCACATTGTTTTATGTAGATATTCACCAGGCCAGTGTTGGTATACATTGTTTAGAGAATTTACTGTTGTTACTTCTCTGTATGTATCTACCAAATGTAAATAAAGTGATTTCAGAAAAAAACTAAAGAAATCTACCGATTAGTGCAATAATCGTGATGACTTGGCAGTAATACAATTCGACTACATGCAGAATGTACACTTACCAGAAGTTCCAGTTCAGCACTTGTTTTGTTTAATACAGCTAACAGTTAATATTTTTGGTATACACAACTGTAACACTGAAAAAGCATTCGTCTAGCATTTACCATGAAGGTATCGCCAGTAAGGGACCAAGCATCTTGGAAGTTTCTGGAAAAGAAATCTTAAGAGGTTATCACATGATTAAGGTATTGATTATCATATAATTATGGCATTGCATATATTGTGATATTTGTAGATTTTGTTGCTGTAATGAAAGAAAATTATTGAATATGCTGATGGATTGATTCAAAATTCAAATTCAAAAAGTAAACGAAAAGTAGTAAGAAAAAAAAATTGCACAAAATGTTAGTAGGTCCCTTTCTCAAATAATCAATTCACATGTATTTCAGACATGGGCGTAGACAGGTTTTTTTCTCAGATGAGGCGAACCGGACAAGCTCGCAGTGGTACTCGAAGGCAGAGGCTTTTTGTATGGTGTAAAATTTTTATACTATTTATGCTTTAGACAGTATATATAAAATATTAAAGTTAACTTAAGATTAAATGTATAATATAGTTAAGCTGTTTTAGACAGTTTATAATATAAAATATAAAAGTTAATTACTTAAGAGTAAATGTATAATATAGTTAAGAATGTTAAGAGGCTTTTACAGTTTATAATATAAAAGTTAACTCAAGAGTAAATGTAGGTATAATATAGTTAAGATGCTTTAGACAATATGTACAGGGTGTCCCAAATTCGAGCCTCATCATTGGGATCTCGGGACCAAGTAGAGATACGAGGTCGGTTAAATGGAGGCAAAGTTGCGCAAATTGATGCTGATCAAAATGCAACCTTATAAGTTTAAAAACTCAGAACACTTCCGCAGATTTTTGAAAAAAAACCGAATATTCGCGATTTAATTTTTATTTTTTTATGACTTTATTTGAATAGATATAGCAAAATAAATTTCCCATTCTCATTGTTACTTTTTCTTTTCTACAATATGGTGTTATCAGATTTTCAAACCGACGTTTCGTCTTTGAGCTGCCATCATCAACTTTGTTTTTTTAAACACGGCCCTGGAATTTTGATTACGGAATTTAAGAGTTTCTAAGGTCCCAGAATCAATGGTGTATCACACTTATTCGAAAAATTGATATAAATGGCATTTTTCATAAAAACTCATGTGTTAGAGAGTGACAGAAAACAGATTTTTGGTAAGATCTTACCAGGAAATCATTACAATAATTTTTTCGAAGAATATGGGATACAACAATGAGAATGTGATTTATTATTTGTTCCAAATCTAATCCCACACAACTATTTACTTGGGTAAATTGCTAAATATATAGCCTAGAGCATATGGTTTGAGGGTTGACAATTTAATAATTATATTATTTATTAACTAATTCCTATATTAGTTTTTAAAATTTCTTTATGCAAAGCGTTAATGCGTAAAAAAAGGTTTTTGTTTTCAATTCTCTTAAAATTCTGTTTTTCTATCTCTCTCTAACACATGAGTTCTTATGGAAAATGTCACCAATATGAATTTTTCGAATAAGTGCGATACATCCTTGTTTTTGGGACCTTATAAGCTCTTAAAATCCATTTAACCTACCTCGTATCTCTTCTAGTTTCCGAGATTCCAATGATGAGGCTCGAATTTGGGACACCCTGTACAGTACAGTTAATACTTAAATTGTGGAACATATTCTGTGCATATGAACATACAATACTGTTGGAGATGAGACTCAAACTCGTGCAGACTATAATAAGCGCCCTGCAGTAATAATTTTTTCACCTCTCTCAAATGGATTTATGCTAGTATATTTGATGTTTGTGGGAAGAAGGTTGTATATGGTAATTCCGCTTTAATATGTACTTTTTAACAATTTAATTGAAATGGTAAAGATAGGCCAAATAATGAGATCTTTACGGAGATTATAGGGATTATTTTCGTTTGTAACCAAATTTCTTTTAATCCTATTGTGTTATTGTGTATCATTTGCAGAATTTTATGTAAGTAACAAGATGTGAGGGTCATTATATTGTTACTTTTAAAACACTGTTTACATGAGGTTCTCCGTTGTAGCTTATATATTCATTATTCCACTCTCACCTCTCCAGAACTGAATTGCGTAGCACATTTTAGAGTGAAAGTAACCAAAGTATACTTGCTATTTGATTCACTGTGGGTGACGTAACTTGTTGCAATAGACGCATAGAATTACAAGATCAATCGACTTACCTGTAAGGAAGATCGATCGGAATTATCCGAGCATCTCCGCCATCCCTCATTACACTTTGTAGTATACAACTTTTTCCCAATCGGTACAATTTTTAAAGAAGTTATCTAAAAACATGGTGATTCAGCCGACCCTGGCTACCCGCTCGAGCTGATGCGTCATTACAATTTTGGTTCGTGAGATTTTTG